>JAPVRG010236029.1:5802-27255 GCA_029783565.1 Rhagoletis cerasi
TTTGTCTGCGGTGGACCTTCTGGTGGAAATGCCCATATATAATAAGATATGAAATACTGTTTTCATTATGAAATTGCTGCGAATAAACAACAAATGAATCAGCTTTTAATTAAATTGTTACTTGTTTTGCGTTCACGTACTTTTTGGAATATTTTCTCTTTGAAAAGAATGTTGTCAAATTCTCGGAAATTAAGTTACACGAACCAACCTAATCATATAGTTCCAGTCCCAAGGAATAAACAAAAGAACCCTGGAGTAGTCAGTTAAGGCCTGATTATGGCAACTTAACTTAACTTAACGTAATTTAACTTACCAACAATCCAATTGAAACAGACTTCGACGTTGTTAAGTTACGTTACGTTTCGTCTGTCCAAATGTAAGCAACATCCATTTAAGAGAATTTTTAAGTGACAGCTTCTAAGTTACGTTAAGTTGCCATAATCAGACCTTTAGTCCCGAGCGAAAAAATGTCAAACAAATCAAATCGCTCGAGCCAGATGGCCAGCAAATATTGAAATTTCTGAAAATAAAAGCTATTTACTCATTATTTCATGATTTTGAAGGGATGCATACTTATACATATAAACATACATACATATGTATGTAGCTTCTAATTAAACACGCTTTATCAACTTCTTAAGTTGTTCACCTCACCCAATATATAGCAAAGAAACCAGCCTTATCGTAAATTCCATGTGAATAAATCTTTTACATACATAATTCAACTGGCAAAAACAAATTGAGAAAAATTGGTTTTGTTTTGCTTCTTAATTTTTGGGAATATCTGGATGAGGCCCGAACGAATTTTGCGAACTGACACAGCGCATTTGCAATCCCGCATTCATGCCATAATTAACGAACCGTGTCACAACAACTGTTTTCTTCGCCACCATAGACTTGTAATCAGCGCCAAGATCGCTGCCACCCACTCGTGTGCAGGTGCAGTGGAACAATAGCCGGAGTGGAGATTAAGCAACAGCGCAGTCGATCAGTGTGGCAGTACAGACACTTATTACACACTCTTCTATATGAATGTTGGTGGTAACGTTGTGTAACCACCGAAATGAAGAGTGGAGTGAAGAGTTTCCCACATTTGTTTTATGGGTGACTGCTGTTGTTGAGGGCTTATTGGCAGCTGTAGCAGGAAGGAGGCTGTTGATTAGTGAAGCGCGAAATTCATGAATTGTTCCACTCTTTCTAAGCTAATTTCGTTTGGTAACTTATGCATCTCACAGCGCTTTGCATATTGTTATGTCGTCTACTGTTTTTTGTTGTGCTCTGGCAAATTAAGAATTAAAAAAAAAAAAACAAATGTC
Source organism: Rhagoletis cerasi (assembly GCA_029783565.1). Lineage (NCBI taxonomy): Eukaryota > Metazoa > Arthropoda > Insecta > Diptera > Tephritidae > Rhagoletis > Rhagoletis cerasi. The sequence continues at coordinate 7,119 of JAPVRG010236029.1, forward strand.
TAAGCTGTGATTACACTTCGATCTTTGCACTTTTAAGTGCGAGAAATCGATAGCGATATACCGCAGCAGCAGTTGCACAAAATCAACAAGAACAGCAAGATAGCCAGTAGCAGCAGTCGTAAATATATTAACTTTGTTTGCATACTGGTCCAGTGTAATTAGTTTAGACTTAACTAAGTTACTTTGGCTGCAATTTTTTCCACTCAGGTATACATTTATAATTAATTACACGAGCACAAACATATTAAGCACATACATACAGTGTCGTACATATCATTTTGGACTAAATTCAAAATTATATTGTTTTCCACTTATGTTTATTTATTAATTTTTAAGAATTTTTAATTAAAGTTTTTTTAGAGTATGCAGTATTATCGCCCTTTACATATTAGTAAGTTTCAAGTAAGAATTATTGTTTTTTTGTCGCATTTGCTTCCGTCCAACCAATAAACACAATTTATTTTTACATAGAAGAAAACCGAAACACCTGCAAAAAAAATTCTAAAAAATCAACGGTAATTCTTACAAACTTTAAACTTGCACATTATTGCACTAAAATTGAAAGGGCTATAAAACTGTATGCTCTTAAAAATTCTAACACTTCTGAAAATTCTTAAAAATTAAAAATAAGTATAGTTGGAAAACAATATGTCTGGTCTTATATAAGTACGTTGACATAAATCAATTTTCTTTCTCATGTCACAGGCACGCGAGTAGGTACATAGCATAAAAAAGCGCTACATGCAGAATATTGGGTGAGTAATTTTTTTAAGGGGATGTGGTTTCCAAATTAACATTTAGAAGTCATTAGCCGATATGAAATCTTGCAGAGCGATTATTTATGAAATCTGTGAGTGACTACTTAACAATAATAATTATATTTCAGCGCTTACACTTTTGTTAAGTGTTTAGCCGAGCTTTTTCTCCAATTTGTGGTGTGGGTCCTGATGTTATAACACAAATGGAGGGACCTACAGTTTTACACCGCCTCCGAACGGTAAATGGATTTTATGAGAAGCTTTTTCATGGCAGAAATACACTAGGTGGTATGCTATTAACTGCTGAGAAGCGACCGCCGATAAGGATAAACAATATCAAAAAATATACGGAAAACAATATCGATAAATATATTGATAATGATATATTTAACTAAACCGACTGTGTTGCTTTTTCCATTTTTCCTAAAAACAAATCGTGGTACAAAGCTCAATAACCTTGTCAAAAATAAATCGATAGTTTTATCAATGAGTACAAAAATACCAATATCAGTTATAATATCGATAACGATATCTTTAAATATATATCTCTATAAAAATATCGATAGCGAAATTTTTTTTAATAAAAAAAATTGAGGTATAAATTGCCTCACATCAGAACTTAATGCTGAGCAACCTCCCCTCGTGATATTTGCGCTCATGCTACATTATTATGAAATCAATATCACATTCCATGAACTCTTAGCACTCACTCCAATTTAGTGGTACGTATGCGCATATGTTCGTGGTTTTGTAGCATTGCGGTTTGCCGCAAGGGTATCAAATGTATTTCTCTCTTTTCCCTTTCGATTTTATTTCTGATAATAAAATAGTGGCAGACAACCGGTGAGGGTTATATGTACATATGTATTTATGTAAGGGCCACAGCAACATTTTCATGTACGTTTTATCCCCACCAATTTGTTTTAATATTTTATTTAATATTTTTCGTTACCCCCTCTTACATTTTGCCCAAATCCTTTGGGTATTATGTGCTGTAAAGACAGCAATTCGAATGAAAAGTGAGAACAAAGCACATTAGAATGACACGAAGTGTAATTATTACAAGATTTTATTTAACTTCGCTTGTAATTTAGAAATTTCGCAATCAATATTTCACGAACTTCCCGATGAGCTAGAGACTTGAAACTTAAAACTTAGCTCTTATGTAGCTCAGGCAATACGAAAGATAAATTGATCCCCTATTCGGCGCAGGAGTCGAGACATTTGGAAAGCTTGTATTTATGGTCCGATTTGGTTCATATTTATAAAGCATATTTTAAAAATATTTTTTACTATTAACTTATCAATACTATATTTGTACGTGAAACTAGTACATTATTTTAGTAGCAAGTTATTTTATTTAACTTACATATTTATGATTTCTTGGGGTCACGAATATGATTTTATAATATCGATAAATATATCAAAATACATCGATATATTTCGATAACATGATTTACAAGTGTATCGATAATATCGATAAAAGCGGTTTTAAATACATCCAGGGTTAACGATTTAGATAAATACATCGATAACGATAACAATTAATATATCGGCGTTCACTCGATAACTCCATCTTCATTAAGAAAAACCACATTTCACCCCTCTTTCTCAGATTCCACGCTGTATCCGCAAAGCGAAATCCATCCAATCAATAACTACAGTCTATCTAAAGGTCTCCTTGTTGAACTCCCAAAGCGCCACACACACAGTCGCCCATAAAGGCGCTGTGGTGTTAGCGGTTGGTGGCTGCGGTTGCTCCGCATACGGAGTTGAAGCCACAAAAAAACACCAAACCAAGACACTCATCGAAACGCAATCAACTCGGAGAAGGAGTACATGCACTACTGCTAAGCGGTAAACATGAATGTGATGCGTAAGCTGCGTGGCAATACCAACGCCGCAGGTTCATCCACCGCTGGTGCAGGTGCCACAGCCAATGGCAATTTGACGTTGGCGAGCGCCGCAAGTGACGCACGTGTTGGTGATGAGATAACCGCCGCCACAGATGCGCGCATACAAATCAGTCTGCATACGCTGAAACAGCTCTTCAACGAGTACACACACCCCAAGGAGGCGCTCAGCGAGCATGAAAGGGATATGAAATTGTATCAAATGTTGCCGTTATTTTGCAAGGTATATGTGGTTAACTCGCTTAATTATTTATTGAAAGTAATTTCTCTGTTGCTTGTGTTTTTTGCAGGTTTTCAGCACTTGCCCGGCAGCGGATATGAGCGAAAAGTTCTGGGATGTGGTGGCCTTTTGTCAGCAAGTATCGCGGCTGATGGTCAGCGAAATACGGAAACGAGCCTCCAATCAGAGCACAGAGGCGGCGTCAATAGCGATTGTCAAGTTTTTGGAGATCGAAACAACCGAGGAGACCAGCAGCGGTTGGATGCTGCTGTCTACTTTGAATTTGCTGGCCAACGGAGATGTGTCGTTGATACAGGTAGATAATTTTGTGCTATCAAAAAAGTTCAATTTGTATGCTATCCGAGGCCTCCTATGCGGGTTAAGTAAACAAAAATAACGATTCCATCGATTGTGCTAGTTAATATCAGACTAGCGTGAATGGTTACGCAATAGCTCAGCTTATATGAAGCAGAGTCATCTCACAAGTTTTCATTAAATAGAATCTCAATTAAGAAGCAGCTGTGGGGTCTGCCGAAAAGATGATTCAATCTTTTAGGCTTATGATAGGCTAAATTTATTGACTATTCAATGTATTGCCTTACATAGGTTCAAGGCCAAAGATGCCTCAATTGCATTGCCCCTCCTCTGACTCACGGCTTCGCAGCTATCTTCTGGAACCACTTGAAGTGCATCAGTTTCGTATGCACCAATCTGCCAAGCACAAACATTTCTATACGTCGCCGATGACGCGGCACCATTTCTATTTCCTCCTCAATTTCTACATCGTCCATGCCCTCTTCGGGTCGTTGATGCTCCGGGTGTATGAACAGCGCATCAAAGGCGAATGTTGCATGCAACATGTACATGCCACCAGTGGCCAGCGCGGCGATACTTTGCGCCTTGCAATAGAAAAAGAAGGGGTGCCGTGGCTCCTCAAAGTCAGAGAGAAACATCAATTGAACATCCTTCTCCGCATGATACATGGACAGCAAAGATGCACAGAAATGTGCCAGCGCGCCCAATGTGGTGGAGATGGCTTCCATTATCTCATTGCGCCCGCGGCCGTAGCAAATGTTGAGAATGCCGAGGAATGAGTACACCGTAAAGCTGGCGAAGGTGCCGCAATAGAAGAGATTGTGCGGCAAAGGTTCGGCTTTAACGAAGCCCAGCACGTGGAATGTGAGGCAGCCAATGCCCAGCAGCACTTCGAGTAGCTTGAAGAAGCACCAAATTTCCTGCATGTAATATTGAGTAGGAAGCAATTATAGTTTTTTGGATTTTTTTTTTTAATTAAAATATATCATATTTAGTTTTTTCCCTCCACTACTTCACAGGTTATGACAGCAGCTGCAGTGCCATCTACGCTCGTCAAATGCCTGTATTTATTCTTTGACCTACCAGTGGTGGAGGACGATCCACCGCCGGGTTTTGGCGAGTCAGCGAGCGATTTTAATGCCTTTGAGCGTCGCACACTGCTGCAGAAAGTCTTCGTACAGCTGTTGGTTAAGCTTTGCTCATATCCGTATCCGGCTGAGGAACTGGCGCGCATGGACGACCTCACACTGCTCTTCTCGGCCATTACCTCGCCCTGCCCGACGCACAACATTGTCTGGCGCAAAAATGCAGCGGAAATATTGACAACCATCTCGCGGCATGGTCTTACCGACGCCGTTGTTAGTTATATACATTGTAAGGCAATTTGTTTGTTATATGTGTTGTTTTCATATTTTAAAACTATCGTTTTCTATCTAACTTTCAGCCAAGGGTTGCATGGCTTTGTGTGTTGATAATATGCAGCGTTTGAGCTTCGGAAATCCGTTGGAAATCGTCGAAATGTTTGTTACCGTTTTTTGCTTCCTTAAGGATTCTAGTCAAGTGTCACAAATTTTGCTCGATGATTTCAAAGCATCACAGGGATATCTATTCCTCAGCGATTTTTTGCTCAAGTAAGTTGGAAAGCTTCGCCAAAAAGCATAGGCGTCAAGGGTTTACTCAGTGGGTAGAAAGGGTGCTAAAAACTGTAGACATTTGTATAAGAGACTAATTGAAGTAGAACTTCTTTAGTGGCGGTGGTGAATTACTTTCGTGGTGTGGCTCGGGCGCTGCAATTTTCAATAAGATCATAAAAAAAATCCTATTCTCTGGAATAAAAGCTAAAACTTACCAATTGTCCATACTCCAAAATAGAAAATGTGCGCCAATGGAGTTGAGCCGAATTAGTAAACTTTGAATTTATCAACTGAATTCAATTGTATTACAGATAATAATCGCTTCCATAACCCCTTATTATTCTTCCTCCTCTCTCTTTCAGATTCGACACCAGCCGCACGCATTCCATTGAAGTTCAGGCCGCTATACGCAATCTCGTATTGATGATCTCATCGCTTTGCATGTGCGGCTTCAATGAGCTGCGTCCGCCGCAGGTTCAAAACACGCTCTTTAAGATGCAAAACTTTCAAATGCCACAGGCTAGCTCGCGTGAAACTTGCGTCCGCAATATCTACGCATTCCAAGTGCTACAAACCGTCTTCCTGAAGTCCACTTCGCCGGCACTTTGTTGCACCATACTCGACGCAATATCGCGTGTATATCACTCGGAGAATGCCAACTACTTCATACTCGATTCGGAGAATACGTTAAGTCAATTTACAGAGCGCATACACCTCAAAGGCCCACAGATACAGGAGAAATTTTTCGATCTACTTGAGTTCATTGTATTTCAACTGAATTTTGTGCCGTGCAAAGAGCTGATAAGCCTCTCACTGCTGCTAAAAAACAATCACTCGACCATCTGCAGCATACTCTGCCTGAAAACGCTACTCAATATACTACGTCACAATGCGGTGTTCAAGGAAGTATACCTCGAGGTGGGCATACTCGAGGTGTTTGTCACCTGTTTGAATCGCTATGCGGACCATGTGCGCAAGATAACCAAATGCGATGAGAGTGTGGTAGTTGTGCCGGTAGAAGCTGATGTCGAGGATCTCACGGACACGCTGGGAAAGCACGTACTCGAGGCGCTCACCATTCTGCTTAGCGGCAATAACAACAATGCGAATGTGTTTCGCGAATGCGGCGGTGCCAAATGCATACACGATTTGGTGAAATTCAAACACTGTCGGCCGCAAGCACTAGGCATCATACGCGAACTAATTCTGTCTGCGGGCGGCGACGATGATATGCTTTTCATACTGTCCGTCATGCATGCGGTGCCGCCATATCAGGTGGAGTTCAAAATACAAATACTCAATATGCTGCTGGGCTGCTTGAAGGACTCGCATCGTACGCGCACAGTTTTCCGCAAAGTGGGTGGCTTCGTCTACTTGACAAGCGTTTTCGTCTCGCTCGATGGCAAGTTGTGCGATGAGCCGTTGGTGAGTGCGGAGCTGGACGCGCAAAATATAACACAGGATGATTTGATATTGCTGCTGCAGATTGTCTGTCAAACGCTGGCGACCGCGATGCGTTTTGAGCCGGCAAATGCGAAATTTTTCCATCAGGAGATTTGCACGGCTTCGCTTTGCGATACGCTGCGACTGCTGGGTTGTTTCGGTAGCGCCACCGAACTGAGCGACTTCAAGGGCGAGTTCAAGAATGAAAGTGCAATGCAAAAGTATTTCCACGAAGTATTCTCGGGCGATATTTTAAACTACAGGTTAGTTGTTGCGGTTCTATACAAAAATAGTTTAGTAAATACGTTTTTTTCTTTCACTTCCCCACAGCTTCAATACGGTCATACCGCGCTCGTTGTCCTATGTATGTGTTGTGTACCGTCTGTTGTACAGCATTGCTTTGGACAACTTCGAAACACCAAATTTGTCTGGTGTCATAACGCTCTTCAACGACACGCACTCGCGCTCGCCCAGCAAAGAGCTGCCCCCGGCGCATCCCAACCAATTGAACCTTACACAGCCCACACCAGAACCACGCATTGTGCACCCGGGCGTTGTACTGTGTATGCTGCAGCTGCTGCCGAGCATCACACACGATAGCAGCGCCATGCTGGCTCTCAATCTACAAGTTTATCTCAGCGAAATCATCAAATCCTTGGTGCGCAACGAACGCAATCAGCAAATTATGTGCGACTATGGACTCGCTGAGCAGCTGTTGAAAATTGCGCGTAACGCGCTCTCCGAAGAATCCAATCCGCTGCATGTTTCTATGCAGTACGTGTTGGAGCGCTTAGCCGCGCAGGCTTTGCAGCCCACAGAGTTGCGTGAATTCTTGCGACTCGGCGAGCCGCTCTCCTGCGCCGACATCGACTTCCGCAAACCGTACCGCATGGGCGGCCCAGTGCCGTTGACGCGCATAAAGACGCTAGTTTCGATGACAACACCGCGAGACTTTCGAGCGCATGGTTCGAGCACTTTGCCACCATTCGTGGAGATGGACATGTCTGCAGAGGGCTTTGGCTGCCTGTACTTGCCGTCGCTGGCTCCACAAGCTACCGCTACCACGGGCGGCACAATCGATGCCAACACAATCGGTGGCATTGGCGCTGGTGATCGCATTTTTCCACCCCAAACGGGACTCTCGTATTCCACTTGGTTTTGTGTGGAGAAGTTTTCGGATCCAAAGACGGATCCACATTGCGTGCGACTTCTGACGTTAGTGCGTACCATACACAATCCGCGCGAGGAGAATTTAGTTTGCTTATCCATCCTGTTGTCGGCACGCGACAAGGCTATTGTGGTGTCCACGCAGGAGACGTTGGTGACGCCGAGCAAAAGTGAGTTCATTCTTTTTAATTTGTTTAAAATGCAGTATAATTTTAGTTTGCTTGAAATTCTCAACCGACTTATGATCTTTTGTAATGTAGTTGGTTGGAGAAAGTTTAGCTTCATCGAGACTTTTTACTGAATGCTCTTCTAAAACTTATCTGCTCTGTTCTTTTAGGCCTTGGCGACTGGGAGCCTGAAGGCTCAGATGACGGCAGTGCACGCATTTGGTGTCCCGATTTGTTGCATGAGGGCCAATGGCATAACTTGGTTGTAGTGCTCAACCGCGCTGTACTAAAGAACTCCAGCCTTTCGCTTTACTTGGATGGCACTGTATGTGCTTTTTATTTTATTCCGCAATTTCCTATTAAATTTTTATCTCTTTTCTGATTCTCTTTCTCATTCCAGCCCATGCACACACAAAAGCTCCATTATATATCACAAAATCCGGGCGCTGGTTCCGCCAATCTGGCCGTCGCCAGTCAGGTCTATGGCTACATCGGCACTCCTCCTATCTGGCGGCGTTATTCGCGTCTTTGTTGGAAGCAGGGCGTCTGCCATTTGTTGGAGGATGTGTTGACGCAGCAAACTGTACAGACCATTTACAACTTGGGACCACACTACATGGGATCGCTGCAGGCGCCGCAACTAGGCAAGCAGTGTGAACCGCTGCCGCCCTTGGTAGCGGAAGACCGAGTGCTTCTGGGACTCAATGCAAAAGCGGTTTCGCAGTTAACTTTGGTAAAAATACGTAAGGTTTATAGTCGCGTCGATAACAAATCCATAGCAAAAGTGTTGGGCATGAATTCGCATGAGAACGCTACGCCCATAAGGTAAGCAAGTACTTTCGAAATCTAAAGACAGCTTCACAGCATTCGCTCAAATCCATTTCCTCCACAGAATCTTGCACAATTCCGCTGGACACTTGGCGGGCGCTGGTCGCTCACTTGGCGGCGTAGTAGTCGGCTACTTGGGCGTACGCGTTTTCAGCCCACACCCCGTCTCCGCTATGATTGACACTGTGGGCGGTTGCAACGTGCTGCTGGGCATCATCGCCATGGCGCAGGATGTGGAATCACTTTACGCTGGTGTCAAGGCGCTTACTTGCGTGGTTCGCAGCAATCGCGCCGCTCAAAGCGAAATGGATCGCAAGCGATGCTATCAAACGCTGGGCATGTTTTTCAAGAAGAAGAAGAATCTACTCAATTCGCACATACTACACTTGACTTTTGGCTTGGTCGGCACCGTCAGCAGCGGCCAAGACATGTCAGCCATACCAAATGTTACCGCGTTCCAGGATCTGCTCTGCGACTTAGAAATTTGGCACAATGCGCCAAATGGATTGCTACGCTCGTTGCTAGAACATCTGCTCGAGTTGGCTATTGAGTCGAATGAGAAAAAGCAGAATGTGAAGATCATGGGCAACCTGCAGCTGCTCAACAAGTTATTGCACATCATTATCGACATACAAGATCACTCGACGCGTGAGATACTCTTTAATCTGATTGAAACACTGCTTGGCGGTCAGCCGCGCCACAGCGACCTGTTACTCTTCGGCCAGTACATCGCCGCCAAGTTGCCCAAGTGCGATCAGGTTGAGAAGTCAATCATACTTCCAAGCATGCGACTCACTGGTGGCGGTAATGGAAATGCTCTCAGCGATCAAGAAGCCATGGCTCAAAACATTTATCTACGCAACCGCTGCCTCTCGCTGCTGCATGGCCTGCTCTTCACGCCACGCAACACCGTGAACTACATCATTTGCGACGACATCTCCAAGACGTTGGGAATGGATTGGCTGCTGCTCTTCATGCAACCGCATGTACACTTCACGAGCGTTATTATTGCGGTGCGCATTTTGGTTGTGGTCTGCGCCAATGAGAATTTCATGGTGCGCTTTAGGGACTCGACGCATAATGGCGGCTACTTGCGCTTCACCGAAATGGTTTCTCAAAAGAAAATGTTAGCATTGGGCGCACCGCAGTTGAATACGGGCGTGCAGAGCACCGGCGGGTCGGTTATTGTGACCACAGCCAATGTTGTGCAGCACTTGCCGACGCAGATCGCGGGCGAAGTGCGCACAACAGCGCTGAGTATACCAGGTGAGGCGCGCTAATATGAGATTTTTATTTACTGCTTCCGCATCCAATAAATACTAACTTCTTTCGTAAATAGGCTTTCAAATGCTGGAGTGGTTGCTCATTAATCATCTGGACGTGCCGGAACTATATTTCCTTATCACCGCTCTGATTATGGGTCAACCAGTAAAGGTGCTCGCCTCTGAACACACAAAATTCGATTTGGACCGTGTGCGCCTCTTCCTATGGGGCACACCCCCCTCTTCGAATGCGCCACTCCCAAAAATGAATGTTTGCCCCGAAGCTGTTTGCGTGCTGCTGGGCATGGTGCGCGCCATTGTACACTCGAACGAATGCGCCAACTGGCTCAACAGCCATCCCGAGACAATAATTCAACTGCTCTTCAATTTGTATCAGAATGTCACCGACTTCATGCCCGTCATGATGTCCGGCGACGTCATTAGCTCACTGGTGGCCGTGCTGTTCCTCAACTCGAAGGAACAGAATATTGACTCCGAGCCGAATAGCGGCAACTCATCGCCCACCGATAATGGCTGCGGGAGTTTCTTGTTGCACGCAGCGCACAGTGGCTCGAATGCAACCGCGCACAGATTGACACAACATCCGGTGCGCAAATGCATTATTGATTTCCTGCGCGTGATTGTTGTCGACTCGCTCAGCCTGAATATGCATGGCAAGACTACGCCCGTGATTGATCTGGTGTTGGATGCATCAACCGAGGCGGCGGAAGTGGCATTGCAAGTTGAGTATCAAACAGAAATTATTACCGCCTTGATGGAGCATCTGCTGGCCGCGGATGTTTTGGTGGGCGAGCAGGCGGCGCTCTCCATTGTGCCGCTGCTGCAGAGCCACACACAGCACATAGCGCCGAACGTCTTCTACTTCACAGCGCGCGTGGTGGACAAGATGTGGCAGGGCTGCTTGACGCGGAACCCACACGACATTTTCGACTTCGTCATCAAGTTGATTGCGCAGGCTAAGCGGCGCTCCTCATCACTAACCATAGAACAGCTGCATCACTCACTAAATCGCACGATTTTATTCCTGCTATCGCGTTCCACAGAGTCAATAGCCGAGCAAATGAGTGTGCTGGAAGCTTTGCACAACATTATAACCCATCGCCTGCTCATCTTTGGCGCTGGCAATCATGAGTTGGAGTTCATCGGCTGTCTGACATATTGCTTGCTACAATTGACGTCAGATATGAAAATCATCTTAGAACCGGCGAATAGAAACACCACTTGGCATGTAAATCCGCAAACTGAAACGGTGGAACCGAAAGATGAAGACCTCAATCAGCTGCAGGTAGGTCAATAGACAGTTGAGCAAACAAACTTTAATAACAAAATACACATTTATTCACTTCTCTCATCGCTCATTCAGGGACGAAATCTAATTGTGGGCGCCGCCTTTCGCGTCTGGGAAGAATTGTACGTTTGCAAGAAGCCCGCCATCGAAGAAGTCTTCAAAGTATCGCTCACGCCACCACCGCCCAATTCCAAAGCGCCTGATTTGCAGAGCACGCGCGAGCAAGTAATGGAGTTAGCCTCCAAGCTGTGGTTCAACTATGTGGATGCTGAGCGCAAGGCTTCCTATCGCATACCCTGGGAAATACACAATCAAATACAGTCGAAAATACAGAAAGTCACGGGCGGTTTGACGCGTCTGGCGAGTCGCACCAAAGTAAAAAAGGATGAGCTCATACGCACCAAATCAACAATGAGCAAGGAGAGCGCTTTCGATTGCACGAGCATACATGTGCAGCTGATCAAGTGAGTATTAGTAGGAGATGTGGTTAAACAGTAATTGCATATTAAAATTGTATTTCTTTTCTCAAGGGACCTTTGGGAGCTTCGCTGCAAGCAATACATGCAAATGCAACAACATACGCAGCGCTACGTCTATCAAGACTGGATACAGTCGGAGACAGAATTGACGCGCGAACGTGGCTTGTGGGGCCCCGAGGGCAGTTCTTCGTTGGATAAATGGATTTTGGATACTACAGAGGGACCGCATCGTATGCGCAAGAAGACAATGCGCAATGATTTGTTCTATTTGCATTACCCCTATAGACCGGAGATCGATTTGCCTGATAATGTAAGTGAAATGGAGAGAGGTCCTATAGAAAGCGATAAAAAACGGTAAAAAGAAAAATAACCTCAAATAGCTTGGAGAGGGCATTACAAATAAGTAATTTTTAAGCAAACAAAAATCAACAGACTCCAATTCTCTTAAGATATCGTTAATTTCTACATGATCCAATGATCGGAACTAAACCAGATTAGTATGGGACCACCCTTGAGACAAACGAATTATCGAAAACGGTTTAAGTCGAAGTTATCCCGTTGCATGCATAAAAAAAATATTCCGACGAATTGATAACCTCCTCCTTTTTTAATTCGGTAAAAAATTGAGAAAATGAAGACTCTTCCGTTATCTACAATTTTATTATTGAAGTTAAACTTCTTCAGCAGCGGTAGGGAATTGAAAACTCGTCACGAAAAAATATGTCACGGAATGCAACGGAAGTGAGATTAATAGATACAGGAGATGTATAGATAAATGTGCTATAATTTCACCAATAAAATATTCCCATTTAGCATGTCATGAAATCAGAACGAAATACACAAATATCTACAGTATGAAACGAACAAGAAATGGATCGGGGGGAAGTTTAACTACTTCCGTAGTGTGGCTCAGGCTCACTATAATTTTCTTGAATTATTTACAGTATCCTTTCTCGACCCCTTGCATTTTACTTCTCAACTTCAAATTTTATAACCGTTCCTTATTATCTCACTTATTTTTCATTCTATTCAACAGCGTCAATTAAAATACAAAGTTGCCACAAGTTTCGATAGTAAAATTTACTACATCCACTGTCAGCAACCGCCACGCATACTGTGCGAAACAGATTCGCTTCAACAACAACACTCCATACAGCAGCAACAATCACTGGAAGCAAATAATACAAAGCATCCGCACATCGCCCAACACTCCGACTCGCAGACGAACAGAAGCGAACAGTCAGGTGGCGGTAGTAGCAGCACGCCACCACCAGCCCTACCACACTCCCCTACAGAAGCAGTTACACGCTTGCAAAATCCACAGGAGTCTATCGATACAAGTGTTCAAGAGGAGGACGAGGAAGAGGAGGACACCTCCATGATGGCCGACAATGAAACATTCCTCCGTCTGTTGGAGGAGCAAGAGAAAATCTCCTTCATGTTTCGCTGTGCGCGCATACAGGGTTTGGACACCTTCGAGGGCCTGCTGCTCTTCGGCAAGGAGCACTGCTATATTGTCGACGGCTTCACGCTGCTGAAGAATCGCGAAATACGCGACATCGACACATTGCCACCAGGCGCATACGAGCCGATTATACCGAATTCGGGTGGACCTACGCGCACGCAAAAGGCTCGCCAGTGCTCAAAATTTGCCTATGAAGAAATCAGAGAGGTGCATAAGCGCCGCTATCTACTACAGCCAATTGCCTTGGAGGTATTCTCGGAGGATGGACGCAATTATTTGTTGAGTTTTCCGAGAAAAGTAAGAAATAAGGTGGGTACACAACGACGGAAGCAGCGGATTAATACCCCCGTCTGAAATCCTTTACTAACCTCTCTTCCCACCTCTAGGTCTATCAGCGTTTCATGGCACAGGCCACAGCCATCAATGACAACGCACAGCAGTCGGTGGCGGGCCAAAAGCGCACAGCAAGCGTAGAGCAAACTTCGGGTATTTTTAGCAGTTTGATTGGCGAAACATCAGTCACGCAACGTTGGGTGGTACGTTTGATCTATTTACGTTGCACTAACCTTTTTTTATTTATATTTTCCCATTCATAGCGCGGCGAAATCTCTAACTTCCAATACTTAATGCATTTGAATACGCTTGCTGGCCGTTCGTATAATGATCTCATGCAATATCCAGTCTTTCCCTGGATAGTCGCCGACTACGAATCGGAAGAACTAGATTTGTCAAACCCAAAGACATTCCGTGATTTCTCCAAGCCGATGGGCGCGCAATCAGATGAGCGTCTAGAGCAATTCCAGAAACGTTTTAAGGTAAAGAATTTTTTTTTTCTTTTTTATGAAAAAAAAAAACTTTTCTTTCTCTACATTTTAATACTCTTTAATAGGAGTGGGATGATCCGCACGGAGAGACGCCACCCTATCACTATGGCACGCATTACAGCTCTGCCATGATTGTTTGCTCGTATCTGGTGCGTTTAGAACCATTCACACAACACTTTCTGCGCCTGCAAGGTGGCCATTTCGATTTAGCTGATCGCATGTTTCACAGCATCAGAGAAGCCTGGCTATCCGCATCCAAATTCAATATGGCTGATGTAAAGGAGTTAATACCAGAATTTTTCTATCTTCCTGAATTTTTGAGCAACGGCAATAATTTTGACTTGGGTAAGCAGATGAGTACGTTGGGGAAGTGGACTTGACTAAACGCGTAGCATTTCTCTTACAAAAAAAAAAAAAAAAAAAAAACAGGCACAAAGCAAAACGGCGATACGCTTAATCATGTGATCCTACCACCTTGGGCTAAGCAGGATCCTCGTGAGTTTATACGCGTCCATCGGAGTGCTTTAGAGTGTGATTACGTGAGCCAAAATCTGCATTTGGTGAGTGTCGAGTGCAATTCAAATTCTTATCTAGCAGTGCCTTAATTTTTCGCCTTCATATCTAGTGGATTGACTTAATATTTGGGTGTAAGCAACAAGGTCCCGCTGCCGTGGATGCTGTGAATGTTTTCCACCATCTTTTTTACGAAGGCAATGTGGACATTTACAAGTGAGTTACTTTTTTCAATCCAAATATCTTCTGGTTGCTTATATTTATACTATCCTTAGCATCGACGATCCGCTGAAAAAGAACGCCACCATTGGCTTCATCAACAATTTTGGCCAGATCCCCAAACAGCTCTTCAAGAAAGTACATCCTGCTAAGAAAATGTCCAATTCACGGCATTCCACGTTAATCGATCCCAGCGCTTTAATACAGGGCAATACTACCGTATTACAAACGGAACGTTTGTTCTTCCATAATTTAAATAATCTTAAACCGAGCCTGCAGCCAATTAAGGAACTGAAAGGACCTGTTGGTCAGATATTGCAACCAGATAAGACTGTGTTTGCCGTCGAGCAGAATAAGGTGAGCACGAAGGATGTGAAATATATTTCCAAAGTCGTGAATCCAAGACTTGTATACATGTACATTTGTTGAATTTCTTGTCGCCCAGGTAATGATGCCACCCTCCTATACGAAATATATCGCCTGGGGCTTTGCCGATCACTCGCTCCGCATTGGCATGTACGATTCTGATCGTGCTTCCTTCGTTTCCGAGGCCGCCGCACAAAATTCGGGTGAAATACTCTGCTGCGCTTGTCCCAATGGTAAAATGATTGTCACCGCCGGCACCAGTTCGGTTGTGACGATATGGAAATTCGATGCGAATCGCAAGAGTCTCACCGTACGCAATTCGCTCCACGGGCACACAGATGCCGTCACAAGCCTGGCAGCAAGTGCCGCATACAATGTAATCATATCGGGCTCACGCGATGGCACCGCTATCGTATGGGACATGTCGCGCTTCACATTCGTACGGCAGCTGCGCGGCCATACGGGTGTTGTGGCCGCCGTGGCGATCAATGATCTTACAGGCGATATCGCGACATGTTCGGCAACTTGGCTGCACGTTTGGTCAATCAACGGCGATCCGCTGGCGATGGTGAATACGTGTGTAGGTAGCGCCGATCGCATGCAGCAGATATTGTGTGTTGCCTTCTCGCAAATACGTGAATGGGATCAGGAAAATGTGGTGATCACTGGTTCCACGGATGGCGTAGTAAGGGTGCGTGTGCAAATTGTACATCTATAATTTTCGAAAATGTAATGTGCCTTCTCTTTTTTGTCTGCAGATGTGGTCCTTAGAATACACGCAAGTACCAATCGAGCGCAAGCTCAAGCGCGCCAACGAGGTGAGCTCACAAGATCGGCCCGTTAGCACAGAGCGTGAAAACTCGTGCGACTCGAAAGATGGCGGTAAACTGAACATACTCAAGCAAATGAAAAGTCTATCGTTGCAAGATGAAAATGGTGAGAAATGGGAGTGGTTTTCGAAATTCCTAGTTTTCCTAACTTAATCTAATATCTTCGCTTCCAAATAGCAATAGCCAAATCTGGTTCAGAGAGCAGCATATCAGAAGCTTCAGCACATTCGCAACAATCCACACATTCGGAGAAGACAACATTGGAGACCAAAGAGTCCACGGACAAGGAGAACAAAGAAGAAAGTAAAAGACGGAAAAGTTCGTTGTCTGGCGCCAAGTCATTGCATGAAATGAAAGCATCAACGGTGGATGGCGAAAGCGTAGCCAGTAAATGTGTTGAAGGTAAGGGGGAAAAATTGAAGAAAAATTTGTAGTTTGAAACCTGACTTTATTTACAGAGGAAGAGCGCACTATTCGTCCCAGCAAATCGGACACCAGCCTCACCGATGGCTTTGTAATGGTTGACAATGATAAGCACAAAAGCGATCAGTCGTTGAGAAAAGGTAAGTTGTAAAGAGGCTTGACTTAAATGTCAAAATAGTCGAACACCTTCAGGAAAGTGAAAAATAAGTACTTTTAAATAAGAAAATCAATTAGAGCGAAAAATTACACTGAAGATGGTACAACGCCGAAACCGGGTTGTCTAAAACCAAACTTGACAAGGGATGACGGAAATTCCTTCCAAAATAAGTCGAAATCAATCACATTTATACCCTCAGATCGTGAAAAATCGCACCACGTGACGTTAAAAGGGAATCACTCATGATACAGAATCCTATGAAAACAAATCACAAGACATCACGTGGATCACATCGCATGGCACAATTTAACATTAAATCTAAGTCCTGAAAAATGATCGAAAGTGTAAATATCATCTTTAGATTAGACACTCCATATACATATGTATGTATGATACGCTCACATCGAATTATATCATTTCAAATCAGTATCATTCACTCCATGCCATTATATCACGGAAGATCACATTTCGTGACGGTATACGAAATCAAACATAGAATTAGGGCCGGTTACTCAATGCCTGGTTAACATTAACCGGGGTAAAATCTCCGGTTAAACATCGATCATGTGTTATAGGCGTGGAGTCGAAGACATCGATAAATATGTTTAACCGGAGGTTTGTGTAAACAGGCATTGAGTTAGGGCCGTTTTCTCGACTGCCTGTTAAATTTATCTTCCCGGTAAATATCGTTATCAAGTTATCGACAGCATGTTATATGCATATGACCGATAAATCAGTCGACCTGTTTAAAGAGAAGTCAATTAAATTGGCAGTTAAAAATGTGTTAACATCTGACGTGATGAATTCCCGAGTGCTATTTGAATTTGCTGTAGCGTGATCTGATTAGCTTTTATGTGATATGACATGTTTCGATTTCGTATCATGTTGTGATATTATATCACATGATAACGAATGATATGACCATGTGGTGCGATGCGTTGCCATAATAATTGAAACGGTGAGACCGACAACCGTACAAGTCCAAAATAACTTTTTTGTAATTGAGATCACAAACTGTAAAAGTCACGGATATGTACGGGTTTCTCCTCATTTCACCGTGCTAGATACTTAGCCGTTAACGTAGCAAAGCTGATTGCACGCGTAAAATGAGGAAACAACCGTACATGTCCTTGAGTTTTACGGTTTTTAATCTCAATAACAAAAAAGTTATTTTGGACTTTGTTGATCTCACCGTTTCAATTACATATCGCATCGCATGGCATCGTATGGCATCGCATGGCATCACATGTTCATATAATATGATATCACGTGATACGAAATCGAAACATGTCATATCACATAAAAGCTAATCAGATCACGCTACAGCAAATTCAAATAGCACTCGGGAATTCATCACGTCAGATGTTAACACATTTTTCATAACACTTCAATTAATAGAGCAAAATATCCTCTTAAAAAATAGTTTTAAAATATAAGTTATTTAAAATATGCACGTATATATGGATATTTTCTCCTGACATTTCAATAAATTTTACTTATTTTGCAGGCTTCAAATGGCAACGTCAATTAATGTTCCGTTCCAAGCTCACCATGCACACCGCATATGATCGCAAGGACAATGCCGAACCGGCCAGCATAACCGCGATAACCGTTTCGAAAGATCATAAAATCTTGTATGTTGGTAAGTAGAATTAATGAAGATTTTTGTTAGAAAATCAGACATTAAAACAAAAAAAAATTCTAATTCACCACAGGTGATGCACGTGGCCGCATATTCTCGTGGAGCGTAACCGAGCAACCGGGACGAGGTGTAGCCGATCATTGGCTGAAGGATGAAGTCACCGACCAGTGCGTGAAATGCCATATGAAGTGAGTATAATTTGAAGAGGGAATTGTTGTTAATGTAATCTCCAGTATAATTTGTGAAAATGTTTTTAAATTTAAAAAATGCCTACTCCTTAGATTCAATCTCTACGAACGGAAACATCACTGTCGCAATTGTGGTCAGGTGTTCTGCAACAAATGCAGCCGTTTTGAATCGGAAATTTCCCGCTTGCGCATACTCAAGCCGGTGCGTGTGTGTCAGGCCTGCTATAGTCAATTACGCGCCAACTCAGTGGAAAATTAAGCGCACGAGGGACAAGGCAAACACGATGGATGCCACGTTTTAGCAAAGAAAAATAGTAACTTACTCGATTAATTGTTTTTTGTACTCCGAAGCGCAATAGGCGTCACATTTATTTATTTTTTGAGTGTACTCGATTTTGTTAAAGATTTTTAAATTTGTATATATCTAGAACTATATTAATTTTGTATTCATATTTGATATATTTTAAGCTATTTTCCATATGTATTTTAAAACTCATACGATATTATTCTGTGTCACCATCAAAGAAAAGAAGGCTGTTTTATAATGCTATTTATAATTGTATTTTAATTTTTTTATTTCGAGCTATAGAATTTCCAATGTAAATCATTTAAATGGTAGAAAAAAAAAACAAAAAGGATTACGTAAAAGATAATCTCCACTCAATATACACCACTACTTCTATTGTAAAACAAACTTTTTATACTTTCTATTTATTTATTACTGAGAACTACTGAAAAAATATATTTTAAAATTATACTGTCGATTATTATTAAAAAAAATAATCAGGCAGATTCTGCAATTCACTTTCGAGTGTATTTCAACTAAAGCCCCTTTGAATTCAAATTGAATGGGGTTGAAATTCACTCGGAAGTGAATCACAGAATCTGCCTGAATATAATAATAAAAAATATAAATGATAAACCTTAAGCAAATAACAAACCAAATGTGTATAACATCCACAAAATAATAATATTAAGAAAACAATGCGCTTGCTTCAAACTAAAAGCGCTATTTCGTATACATATTGAGTTGCAGCTAATAATAATAATTGCAGCTAAAAATACAAAATATGCAAAAAGCAACTTCAAAATAAAAAATTTGAAAATAAAACTGTTAACCTTAAATAAATATTTATTGTACTTTATTGCAGTGTATTTGTAAATTTATTGTAGCGGTAGTAAATACGAAGCTTTTGTCTCTATCTTTTCACTTATGGTTGCGTGGCCTACGTAAATATTTGCGTTAGAAATAGAGAAAATTTCGCATACTTCGGCAAGCAAAAAATAAAAAAAGATATGGCAACCTATAAGATAGCATATTGGAAGCAAAAAAATTTCTGAGCAACAAAAAGACATGTAGATTTAAAAATTTATGTAAATTTTTAGCTTAAAATTTGTGTTTATGCATTACAAAAATTATACATAAAAATACGGGAAAATATGCAGACGAATATGAGAAATTTACGAAAACAAAAAAGTTGCATGCAAAAAGTATTAAGAAATCAAACCGAAAAAATATATGTTGTATTTAGAAAATTTAGCTGAAAATGGCGAAATATCTACGCTTTTATCATAAAATCGTCAAATATATTAGAAAATTTAGTTGGAAAACATACATACTTATGCTGCCTTTCTATTGTTGAGAAATAATGTTTTTTCTTTGAATTAAAAAAAAGGGTTGGTAGAGAATTTGATGATGGAGCGTATACAAAGGAATCGGCTAGTCGAAATGAAGCTTCTAACGCGACAAATTGGGAACAGAATATCAAAAATATTTATTTTTATTTTTTTAAATCGAAAATATTAATATCGACCCAAGAATATTATTCATGGCATTAAATACAATTTATGACGGATAGAATTTTATGGGAGAAAGTTAAAAAGGAATCATTTTCGATATTTCCCGTAAGGTGCTGGCCCAATGCAGGCTCGCTTTGAACGTCTTGCTTACTTAAGTTTGCTTTGATTTACTTTAAAAGCTAGTTTGGCCAAATGGCGGCTTGGAACGCTGTCAA
>JAPVRG010236037.1:0-11115 GCA_029783565.1 Rhagoletis cerasi
GGTAAGTAAGCAAATATCTCTGATGATTACAAAAAATGCACCGAGTAATATAACAATAAAAGTTTTGGAAAACAATTTCAGAAAATTGAGAGCAACAGATATATCGACAAAAATATAGAGAATTACTATGCATAGTAAAATATTGAAAAATATTTTGATCATACATTCATAATCACAGAATACTGCATCGGTAAATATTTCGATAACAGTAAATATATCGAACAAAATATCGAAATTTTTACAACTAGCTTGATGAAGATATCTATAAGTATGTCAAGAATTGCATTGACAAGTATGTGAGCGGAATATTGATAAACGTACACACAGATGTATTCTAAAGAAATAAAAAACTATAACAAAACAATCGCCTCTTTTTTCTGATAAATATGTTGTTGGTGATATCAAAAGATATATAAAATAATTCTATATAAGTTGGTATCGAAAAAGATAATTGATTTATAATTTTTAACATCGTGGCAATAACGGAATATATATGTATTTGAGTAAATTTTTTTTTTTAATTTTATTTAACTAAATTTGAGTATTATCCCCATAATCATCATTATCAACGTAATCAGTGCGATAGGTCCTATTTGAAAGATTTGGATTTTTACAGGAGAAGAACTCGTAAATAAAAGACTTTTGAAATATATCCAGGAAACACTTAAAGCACTTTTTTCCTTTACTTCTTGCTTATAAATATGTTACCTACATTCCCATCATCATTTCCGCTCGTCATTATCAACTTCCTGCCCATATCCATACAAATTGCCGAATAGCCTTCAGGATGTGCCTATGCAAGTATGATATTTTTCTGTTTGCAAGCAAAAATAATTTTCCCAAATTTTTTTGACAAAAATTAATAAAATCAGTACATTTGTATGCTCGAAAATTGAAATAAGCAAGTCAATCGAAAAAAGACAGAGAGGAAAAAACATAACCAACCGTCTGCGCTGATTGTTTAGATATTATTCATGGCAATGATTTTCGCAGCAATGTAAATGTTACTTAACAAAATGCTTGGAGAATGCTAATATGAAATAATATTTATATCCGAATACGTATAGAAATTGTTTGCATTTTCTCATTGCGGAAACATTTGCATATGTATGTACCTATGCTGACATATTTATATATTTTATTACTAACGACCACATATGTTGCTGACAGACGCTTTCATTAGTCTTCTCGGCACGTAAATTAGTTCATCAAAAATACAGAAAAAATGATGGTGAAGTTTCTCGATTATCTGCGCGTATGGAAAATGTTTATTCATGTAAATACTTCTATCAAATACACTTGTGTATTTGATTTCTGGTTTTATACGTACATATGTATTATTGGCCGTTGGTCTTCTGGAAATCACTAAGTCTTGCGAATATTAAGCTGGAAAAAGTGTAAGCTTTTTTTTTTGGTTTGCTTAGATGGATGTATACATTTAATATTCAGCCAGTATCTATGACTTTGTGCGCTTCATCAAACCTACGAAGTGGTTCCATTTCTAAGATAAGAGGAGGGACATATGGAGTCTCTAATATGGCATCACAACGGGCTTATGTTGGCATAAGTTTGCCCTTTTCCTGAGGGATGAGGGCAGCCGAGATAACCTAACCTATGGCTAACGAGTGAGCGAGAAAGAGTATCCTTGATACGTTTTCACCGGGCAGGGAGTAGGTTGTAGCACCACTTCACTCTTGGACAGATGAGCCTCATGTCAGCTTAGCAAACGTGGGACGAAAACTTGGATACGTGTGATTGTAAGGACCTTTTTGCGCAGGTTAAAGGAGCTTCTTCTGCTTGCAAAGCCAAAACTCGTTCGATGCTTTTGCTATCAAATGAGTTTCCAGATAGTGTCACTCCTTAGTAAGCGAATTTTAATATTACCGTGTTTAAAAGAATTGTTTCCTTATAACTCAAAAATTTTGCTTTTATAATTTTGAGCAAGATACATTTATTACGCATTTATTTTAAGAATTTTTTTTTGGAATTTTTCGTGTTTTGTTTTTCAGGATTTTTTCAAAACTTTCCGACATTTTCAGGATTTTCGCTATTTTTTTTGTCTTTATCAGGATTCGTTTTTTGTTATTTTTTGGCCTTTAACAATTATATTCCACAAGAATTTTCATTTAAAACGGCCTAAAGCTCAATAAATTGTTGAATTTGTCAGGATTCTTCGTAATTTCGGCGAGTTCTTCGTGTTTCAGTTTAGGGATTTTTCGGTCCCCTTTAGGATTTTTCCGGAATTCTTCATGTCTTCTGTTTCGGGATTTATTGAAACTTTCTAAAATTTGTTTTGGTGCTTTCAGAAATTTTTGCGATTCCCGTTTTTAATTTTTCGGGATTTCTTGACTTTATCGGGATTTTTTGCGACTTCGTGTTTTTTGTGTGGATTTTTCAAGATCTTTCGGGACCTCAATTACTTTGTAGACATTTTTAGTGCTTAATTTTTGGGATTTTTTTGAAACTTTCCGAAATTTTCTTAGGGTTAATTTGGTACAATTAACAAATTTTTTCGAGTTTTATCGGGGCCATATAAATTTTTTGGGATTTTCTCGAAACTTTCCCAACTTTTCTTGTATTATTTTGATACCCTTCAAAGCTTTCGGATTCTCCGTTCCTTATTTATTTATTTATTTTTATGGTTTTATCGGTATTATTCGCGACTTTTTCGGGCTCATTGTGTTTTATTTTTTGCCATTTTTGGAGATTGTTCGGGATCTAGAGGTTTTTTCGCAGTACTTCGTATTTTATATTTCGATATTTTTTGAGACTTTCCGTAATTTTCTTAAGACTGTTTTGGTTCAACTCAGAAATTTTCGTGTTATCTAATTTGTTTTCGGATTTTTTTTGGGTTTATCGGGATTTTTCGAGACTTCGGCGAGCTCTTCGTGTTTTTTTTGTGAATTTTTTAAGATATTTCGGGACCTAAAGATTTTTTTTAGACTTTCCGAAATTTTCTTAGGATTATTTTGGTACAATTCAGAAATTTTCTGGATTATTCAATTTAAATTTTTCGGAATTTGTTTAGGGGTTACCCGGGATATTGCGAGACTTTGGCGAGTTCTATTTTTGGGATGTTTCGTGATATTTTGGTAACATTTAAGATTTTTTCGATATTCTTCGTTCTTTATTTTTCGGTATTTTTCGAAATATTCTCAAATTTTTTTAGAATTTTTTTGGTACCTTTCAGAAATTCTATGGATTACCGACTTTAATATTTCGGATTTTTTATGAGAATTTTTGCGACTTCGGCGAGTTATTTGTGTTTACTTCCGAGATTTCTAAAGAAATTTCTGGACCTTAAGTATTTACCGGAAATCTTATTTATTTATTCGGGAGTTGTTTGAAGCTTTTCGAGATTTTCTTGGAATTTATTTTAGTACCCTTTAAACAATTCCAGGAATCTCAAGATTTTAATTTTTCGGATTTTTTTCTAGGTTTTTATCGGTTTTGCAACATTGTTGAATTCTTCGTGTTTGATTTTCTGGATATTTCGAGATATTTTGGGAAGTCAAAGATTTACTTTCGGTATATTTCGAGATTTTTCAGGACCTTAAGATTTTTTTCTGAATTTTTCGTGTTTTATTTCTCACGATTTTTCATGTTTTATTTTTCAGGATTTCTCGGATATACTGTATTTTTTATTTTTTCGGGATTTGTTTTGGTTTTTATCGGGACTTCTAGCGGCCTTTCTATGTTTTTCGATTTTATTTTTCGGGATTTTTTTCCGGGACCGTCGCGAGATTTCAGCAGAAGGCGCCTAAAAATTGCTATCCAATCGATTTTGAGCCATTTGAGGAAAAGTTTTAACCTGGGCTAGGTTTAAAAGGGAACATCCAACCTATACCTTTCTATAGTGGATGGTTCTAGTCGGAATGAAGGCTATCGGAGTGGCTGCAGATTAAATTAGACTTAAAACCCGCATCTTTTAAGCCAACACCGGCATGGAAAACGAAACTAAATATAACTGAGCTGATAGTGCCATACAAATGATTTAAAACTTGCTTTTAATCCGCCAACCTCCATTCGACAACTCTGTGCGTAAGCATGCCAGCGCCATTGAAAGATGAACTGCATTTTTTGTTTAGCGAATATGCAAAACAAAAAAAGACACACCATAAATAGTAACACTTCAGGCAAAAAGCGCTCGAACAAAAGTTAGTTAACAGATAATCTCAGCTGTCAGCTGCATGCTTACACTTTTTACCAAGATCACACACACACACTACAGAAGCAATAATATTTGCGAGTTTGTCATTATTTTTTGCATTGCATACGCGCTCACACGCTGCTTGAATGCACTCCAAGCACATGCAACCAACCAGCCACTTGACAAGTTGACCCGGCTAACGTGTCAGCGACAGCACGAATGCGGACTAAAGACAAAACGGCACTGGGGTGTGAGAAGTAGACACACACACGCGTGCAGTGCTGTTGATTTACTAGCAAAAAATTGCATGAATGAAAGCAATTCTTTAACAGCAAACGCTATGGCGCTTTGGTAAATGACTGATTCTTTTTTTTGATTTTTTGCTTTTTGGCATTATTTACAGTTTTTGCTTTTGTAATATTTCATCTCGCTGACCTGTTCGCCTGTTTTAAGGAAAGAGCGCAGCAGGAAGGTAGTACAAAATCGGAAGCATGCGTTGAATAATGTTAGTTTTATGAAATCTTGTTGGCAACGGAAACGGAAATGTGCTGATGTATTTTGTTATTCCTTAAGTTTTGTAGCGGAAATGTTGCAGCGGGAAAAGTATTAGATTTAATAAATGTGTAGAGAAAAGTTTGTAGGTTTAGTAGCTTGAATTCAAATCAAAAAATTTTTCTGTTAGGTCTGTCTGATTTAAGTGAGGTACGGTAAGCTTAGGTTCAAATAGAAGGGAGGGATACGACCAATCTGATTCTTCCGAGAAAAGAACGCATTGGTATGCCTTTCGCCACTTGCAAGCTGCTTTTAAGAGAATTTATCTATGCTCCCGCGAGCGAGAGGTGGATGCTAGCTACGACCTGTCGAATTTCTAGGCAAACTTGGCCTAGATGGGATCGAAAAAGGTCTCGAAGCTAAATTCTCTAAAGAGTTAGGATATATCTCACACAATTGGTGATAAAACAGGCCACTTCCTTATAGGTAAACATGCAGAACGGCTCGGAGTGCCTTACCGTGGATGCTGCAGAAGTTGCAAAAACTATGAGGAGGAGGAGAGAGTTCCCCATCTTCTGTGCAACTGCCCAGCATTATCGAGGAGCAGACTCCGCTTTCAGGGGTCTCCTTTCTTTAGTGACCTTGACAAATTGGGGGACTTAAACCCTAGGTGCCTGACGAATTTCGTCAAGGATTCAAAATGGTTCAGCATGGGGGAGTGAAAACTCTTAACTGTGGTATCACAACGGGCCTTCAACTCTTGGCCTATGTGTGTCCCTGTGTAGCAGGGGCAGCCACACCTACCTATCTACCTATATTGAAATTCACAGCTTCAGAGCTACACCGCCGCCCAAGAGCTATACAGCTTTCCGCGACTTAGAAGCGCTTTCGACCAACCGAAATTCTAAGAGATACATAGAAGGATTTTGAAACTCATTAGGTAGAAGTAGGTGTGGATTTCTCTCTGTAACCTATGCTGCGACAGTCTTTTACTTTTTAGAAATAGATTAGGCTAAGCCTCCAAACCTCTGCGTGGCTCTGCAGAGACCATTAAGGTACACAGCGTTACCAGAAGAACTACGACTCCGCACCTACAGCTAATTTCATAGCTTTATTATTAGTCAGAACCAATTTCAAAACCTGTGAAGCAAACCAGCAGTGTCCTGTTGGCACAAAAACCAGTAGCGCAGCTTCCTCTCTTTTAAGAGATAGGATAAAATTTGTGAGCTTGATATCGCATGCTCAGTATATAATCCTTGACATGATGCAACTTTGTGTTTTGGTCTAGATACAACTTCATTGCCTGCCGGATCGTGTAGAGGTCGTGGTCCTGTTTAATCGCTTGTAGGAGAATCGGCACCTTCTCTATAAGCACAAGTTCCGGCACAGTTCCTTCCCTGGTGAGTCTGTTGGCCTCTTCGTTTCCCGTAACACCGATGCTCCCCAAGCTTCAGTACAAGTGTACATCCGTGTCATAGTTAATCGATAGCTGCCCTGCACTCTGCTCCACTTTTCGAGGAGGTGCTGTGCGATAATAGTGCCTTGAGCGCAGCCTGACTGCCAATATAAAGATTCATTTGTTTATATATTCTGTTACTGCTCAAAAGTTCTACCTAAAAAATGCTACAAATCCGGCGGCTTATAGGACTTATCGAGCTCCGTGCAAAATGCTGCCGCGCCTGCGCTTTTGTCCATCTTCGACCCATCTGTAGCAGTTCTCATACCCTCACGCCAGCTTTCGACCTTTTATTGTGGCTCCGAAATTCATCTCAAAGTGCAGATCCGGTATCGTGTAGTCAATCCGCTTAGATATAGTTGATACTATACCATTGTAACCGCAGGACCTGCACACAAAATGATCCGTAGCTTTGAGCCTAGTTATGAACGATATATTCTTGACCGAGAGGTACGCTGGCGAAAAATGTAACAAGGTGTAGAATGCTGCTATTTGCTCCTAAGTGCCCCTGCCATGACAACCAAATTCTTGTTTGCCGCTGTACCCGCCTGCGCGATTTTGGCCGGGTCCAACAAAGCACGCCAGTTGTTTCGCTTCTGTACCAACCGACGCCGTAGTTTTCGTACGACGAGAGAGGACTTTACCTCTTAATTGCCTACTCAATCCAAAGTAGCACTTGTTGACAAGATTGATTCTACGATGGATTTCAAGGTTGACATTATTATCGGTGTTAATGCTGTTTCCCAAGTAAACGAAGTTCTCTAAGAATGCGCTGACTGATTGTTTCAAGACAGGAGATACTTCGTCTTTTCATCGTTTACCACCAGACCATATTTCCCAATGAAGAGTACCATATCCGTATTTTCTGCGTTGATGAGTTGCAATATAAGTTCAGCAGGTCTTCCATTAAACTGAACTCTTTTCGATCCTAAGGTGGGCGTTATAATTCCAGCTTTGGTATACAGCTGGGAGTGGTTAAGAGAACCCCTTTTAAATTATCTATTATATAGCGTTTTGTGTTATCGAACGCCATTCCGACGCTCCGGAAACAATCTACTTCCACTTCTTTGTTCTCCATAGACTTTTCAGTCGAGTCTAGATTCTAATAATAATAATAATATTCTGGCGCTTACACTTTTGCCAAGTGGTTGGCCGAGCTTCTTGTCCAATTCTTCGTGTGCGTCTTGATGTTGTTACACAAATGAAGGGACCTACAGTTTGGCGCCGAATCCGAAAGGCAAATGGATTTAAGAGAAGCTCTTTCATGGCAGAAATACACTCGGGGGTTTGCCATTGACTGCCGAGTGGTGAAGGCAGCTTAGAAAAAAATTTGTTCTGTAATTTTTTTGGAATGCTCCTGAGCCTCCGGCAAAAGTAACAGTAGGCTTTGAGTCCAAGTCTGAGCAGTTATACCAACATTTAGCTATTCAGATCTGGGCAGTTTTCTCATTCTCTACTTTGAGGGATCCTTGCGAGTAACTTCTTTAGAGAGCAGAAAATGGAATCAGCATAACAGGTTCCTGTAGATCAATTAGATTTTAGTCTACAATATTTCAGTTGCCAAATTCATGGTTCTTCAAGGTGTTTGCTGGTTGCGTTGCAGCTGACCAGCAGATGATCAAATAGGATTATAGGGAAAAGATTCAGTCAAAGCGAGAGAGCTTTACTGTGGATGAAAGGTAGCGCTTCCGTAATTAGCATGCCGGCAGTCCGTTGGACCTATCCAGTTTACGCCTAGAGGCAGACTTATTTTAAAACGGCCACAAAGTGGTGACCCCATAGAAAAGAATAGATGGAAAAACCGCTATGATAGCGGGCTTTAATTGGTTTCATGCTCCATGACTTCCACACAGCTGTCTAGCAGGCGTATAGGATGGTTTCTGATTTCTTGGAACGGTCGTCAACGTTCCGGTTTCGGTCTGGTCTGCTTATTAGAAACGCCAGGGCAAGACAGAGGGCGCATTGTAAAAGCTCGCCTAAAACCTGAATATGTTCTCCCGACGCTTTCAGTGTCACGTCGCCGGTATACATAAGCTATGACCTGATAACTTGTACTCTACCGCCTGAGAAGAACTGGGTAAACGGTGAGATTCTATAAAAGGGGCAAAAGGATTCCTCTCTGAGGTTAGAATGCCTTGAGCCTTAAACCCGTCTATATCGAAAAAGATCCGGTTTCTACGGTATATCCTTTATAATATTCATGCCGATAGGATGAGATACTATTAGCGGGCAGATGTTGTCGGACATAGGCAGCCGCGAGCATTTCCCGAGTCAAGGTTTGACATGCGAAGCCTTACCTTCCTTAGGTATTATGACCAGCCTAGCGTTAGTCCACTTCTTTGGGGTAGGGCAGAGATTAAGATACGCTTTGTAGATATTAATCTCCAGCGGAAATAGTAAGTCAACAGTCATTTGTATTTACGCGGTAAGTGTTCCATCTAGTTTTAGGAATTTGCAAGGTTGGAAGAATCCATTCCACTGATTTATGGTTAACACTATTTCCCGGAGAATATTTGGCGGAGTAAGCCACCTGACCAGAGTCTTCTGCATTAAACACCTCAGTGTATTGAGGGAAATGTGTGCTCGGGCGCAATCGAGTATTTCATTGCAAGACCAAATAATCGGTTGCCCCAAACTACATCCCTTCTAAATAAAATATATATATACAAAAGTGAATATCATGCCAAGATAACAGCTATGCAAAGATAAATAACGAACACAATGTTTGATCAGGATTTCACGCCGCAGGACATTCGAAAACGAGAAAATTAAAGGAATTTAAAAGCGCATATGAAGGCTACAAATTCTATGATACCCAAATGAGCCACAAATTCCCTGCGGTGTCATCGCTTAGCAAGCAAAAATTTTGTTTTTAATAAAGTTTTGTAATTTGCAGCTAACAGACAGGCATATTACGGATACGCAAACATAGCTGTATGTTTATTAATTTACAACATTTCAACAGTTTTATGAGCCGAGCTTAGTTTTAGATGTTGACAGTCAGAATGCTTTACTTTGTTTTACATGTAAATTAGATTGTCACCTCTACTGATGTAAGGAATAAGCAGAATATAGTTTAAAAAAACTAAAAAACACGCTTGCAGCAGCTGCCAGGAGAGAGTTACAAACAAACAAGCAAGCAAACAAACATACAAGTGAAACTAATATAAGCGTGTTAAAAAGGGAAAGAAGTAGAATGTAAAGGAT
Source organism: Rhagoletis cerasi (assembly GCA_029783565.1). Classification (NCBI taxonomy): domain Eukaryota; kingdom Metazoa; phylum Arthropoda; class Insecta; order Diptera; family Tephritidae; genus Rhagoletis; species Rhagoletis cerasi. Next base: position 9,306 of record JAPVRG010236037.1, read on the forward strand.
GGAAATATATAACTACGCATTCGGAAAGGATATAACGACCAAGAGTGACAGCATAGCTTTAAGATGAAAGCCGTGAATGTACATATGCATCTGAGTATGTTTTTGTTTGCCTTCTGATGCGATAACTCAACGTTAGCACGATGAAACGCCTTTGTATAACAGCAACAGTGTCTCGAGGTCTGTGACGCGTAGAAACCATTAAGCGCTTGTAAATGCATGTGCCTTTGTATGTTTGCATATGGCCTTTCGTATTGCTATTCATTAATTTTCTTTGGCTTTTCTTCATCCGGTATTAACATGCAAATCGAAATTTAGCGGCATTCAATTTGAGAAATGTGTCTTTTTCTTCATTTTCCCATATCAAAGCTCAAATACATTGAAGTGCTACGCACATCCCTACACTTACATTCAACAGACAAGCGCGAAATGTGGATAGAAAGTGCATAAAATGCGAGCGTAAAACACATTCACGCACACACATACTCGTACATACACTCATGCAAAACACGTCTACGGTCGCGTTAAAATCGAATTTGTGGCAGCTAACATTTCGCTCTTGGCATTTTCATTTGTACGCTGTGTTTGCGTAGGCACTCACGTACGCTCAAAGCTGCATATTTACGCTGTGTTGGCAGCGTATGTGCGTCGAATATGCATATGAGCTTGGCTTTCGTGTTTATATAGAGCTGCATATGTAGGTACCTATAGGCACATAAGTACTCAAAACATCAGTACAGTCTCATTTGGCTTGTTTTGGAGTGGTACACTTTTGCGAACCTTGAATTTGTTTTGGATTTTCATTACCACTGTGATACTACAAAAAAAACTTCCAAAAAATAAATTAAGTTTACAGAAGCTGTGATGTCGCTTTGTGATGAAGATAATCCACTGAAACCACTACTAAAACAAAAAGAGAACAACAAATACTCGTAGCTTAGTGCCAAAAGCTAAAATATGCAGACTACATAGTACAGAGTAGGGTGATTGACTCGGTTTTTTAAACCGGGTTTTCTCGGTTTTTTCATAAATTTTTTTAGCGGTTTTTTTTAAACATGATTTTTCGAATATCGAATAGACCAATTTTCTTTTATCTCCAAACCCGTTTTTTTTTTACCTAGATTGTAAAGTTATAATTTTTGAGGAGCAGTCGAAATGCGGCAGCATATGAATTCATTTTACATCCATTATATTCTTATTAAAACGGCACCCACAAAATGATTATCAATTGGCAGCACTGAAAAAGTGAATAGCTTAAGGCGAATACACTACAATAACCAATTATATGCCCATTGACAATCAGAACAAAACAAAAGTACAAGTTTGTAACAATTAAAGAAAAAATAGATTTTATTTTTAAAAGATTACTTTCATAGAAACAACATTATTTAGTTGCATATACCTTTTTCTTACCTGAAACAAATATGGAACTTTTTGATGAGATCTAATTTTCTTTTTTGTTTTAATCTTAAAAAAAATTGAATTTGTTTTGTATTGATATTGTTTTTAAATAAACAGTTTAACTTTTGCTTTTTTCACTTCTTTTAGCTGACCGTAGGTATTTTTATTTATGTAAGTTGTTATGAGGCTGCCAATTACTCGAAAAATCCGGTTTACCCGGCAATAAAATGCAACGAACCTTGTACCGACTGAGTGAAAGATGCGCATAATCCTACCTTCCGACCTTGATATCTCTGTACTAGTGTATACGATTATTCGACTTTTTTAAACCCCGGTTTTCGAATTATTCGAAAAAAAACAATTTGAAAAAACCGGGTTCTAATTTTCAAATCAGGAAAAAACCGGGTAAACC
>JAPVRG010236038.1:0-11605 GCA_029783565.1 Rhagoletis cerasi
TTGCAGCGAAATTGTTTTTCTATTAGAAATGTATTGCGTTGTTTACTTAAAATACGCCTCGAATGTCTGCTTGTGTCGCTATGCAGGTAAAAGTTTATACACATATGACGCGCATAATTCTTTTTATTTTCAAAAGTTACAACACTTGAAACTTTTTTCGTAAAAGACCATTTTAAGATTTTATGATAAAAAGGTTTGGATAAGCTGATAGTGGCATTATTTTTTTAGAAATGCACAATTGGTGATCCCGCTGGGAATTTTATAGAAAAGTGATGACATTCTAAATTCGAAGTACAGCTCTTAGTGGAGCGGTAGCTCTCTGCTACACATACTATACCGGCACCACACTTTCTCTGCATTACAAAGATACTTCTAGAAGCGCTAAAAGGTTATGGACTTCAAAGAAAATGATTGTTGGCTAAAGAAACTTACATGCCGAGGGCCCTGTTCCGGACTGCCAAAGAGTCTTGTTGGGTGAAATTAAATTCCAAAATGTCAAAATACAAAGCATCAGTTTCTTTTATGAAGATGCAATAATAAAAGGTATTTTACGTAGTGACAGCTTGTTTTGACACTCCCTTAGCTGAATGATGTTTATTAGAAGTACGAAAAATGGTCAAAAATAAGGCTGTTTTGGTAATTATTACTAAATTTAATATATTTTTTTGTACACACAATAGTTAAGAAGAAATTCGTAGATTATAAATAATAATTTTTCAAAGCATATTAAAGCTATATTTAATTTACCAAAAAAAAAAAAAGAGCAGTAATTTGTACTACAAAAAATATATTCGCTCGGTTTCCCTTATATAAATTGAACGAACGAAATAGATTACACATTTTTAAATGAAAATAAATAATAATAAAATAAAATGGCTTAAAATACTAAGAAATACGTATTTTCATTTTCTTTTTAATAACTTTTTTATTGATTTGTTTATCGACTTGCAGCCAATGAAATCGATTTTTAAATACTTAGGTTTTGTTTTATTTCACTTGTACTCACAATTGTATAAGCAAATGCCTCTAATACTCAAAGTAATATGTACGTCAATATATTTCCACAATACGATTTATTTTCTTAAACTATACATTTTTTTTAATTGTCAACAATGATAAGCAAAGGCAGAGTAAAGCCGACTCTAGGGTTTATCTACACTGAATTAGCTGCAAAAAAATTAGCTTATTGAATTTAACGAGCAATTCTTGTATATGGGTCAATCCATGCAATATTTTCACTAAAAATTTTTTCCGCTCGAATTATTTTACTTTGCATTCTTTGGGCCAAAATATGAGACACGTATTTTTTTATTTTCATTTGACACATATAGTTTCCGAGATATATTTTTATGAACTTTAAGCATGCCAAAAAAGGACTTTTTAATATATGCTTCATAAAAGACAATTTCTGAATTTTGCTTATTTTTACTAGCGCAAAGAAAAATGATTCGAGCGGAAAAAAATTTTTAGTGTAAATATTGCATGGATTGACCTATATATATCCAAAGGTTTCTCTGAAACGGCTATAACGATTTTGATGAAATTACGTATACGGATAACTTTTTGCATTCTAAGGTTATCTAAGTAGGCACTATCTCCGAGATAAATAGTATAAGGTTGCCACCTTTTCGAAATTATTTATAAATTTAATAAAACAACCTAAAATGGTATCAAATGAAAAATATTTTAAAAATATGAAATTCAGACACATTTTTGAATAGGGTTGCCACCTCTTTCCATCGCATATTTATAAAAATTTTTTTTTAGAAAGTTAAGATACAATACTACGATTCATGGGTACTAAAAGCAAGACCTTAATATATGCTTCGCCTATATAGTAAGTGTGTTCCCTTAAGGTATTAGTGTAAGGTTGCCACTTATTTTCGATTCTAAAAAAATTAACTAAAACCACGCAATATGGATATCCAATGAAGGGTATTTATAAGAACTTTAATCCAGAAATATTTTCGATGGGGGTTGCCACGTTTTTTAGGATGTTAGTGTAAGGTTGCCACTTACTTTCGATTCAACAAAAAATTTAATTAATACAACGTGATTTGGATATCAAATGAAAGATATGTCTCAGGGACCGAAAATGCTCGTCAAATAACATGATTTTTATTTTTCGATCAAAAAATAATCGTTTTTGTTTGATTTTAATTTTTTCAATCAAAATATTATCGTTATTTTTTATTTTTATTTTTGATTAAAGGAGACTGCTTTTTTATGAACTTGATCGAAAAAATATAAATCAAATTTTAACGGTTAAATTATGATTTTTATTATAAAGATCATAACCGTTACGGTCCCTAGTATTTTTGAATACTTTAATGAAGAAATATTTTCGATGAATATTCCCACTTATTTTCGATTCCACAAATTTTAACTCAAACAACGCAATATGAATATCAAATTTAAGGGTTTTTTTGAGAACTTCAATTCAGAAATATTTTCCTTGAAGGTTGCTATGTTTTTTTGAAACTGCCTTAAAATTACAATTTATGAGGGAAGGTAAAAGGGACGATACTTCCCCCTCCCAACAAAGATGTCGAGACAATTAACGACGCCAAACTTCCTGGAGAATTGTCGTTCCACCAAAAAATATTTATTCAACGGTTTTGTAGCAATTCTATTTATTTTCTCCATATAAAATATATAGAAAACTTTAAAGCCCCGGCGACACATCTAAATGTTAACCGATTTCAAAATAAAAAACAAAAATAGGAGTCTCCTTATTTCCGATATTCTTCAGTTCTGGGTGTAGCTGCGAACAATTTTATTTGGACCACCCTAATGTTTATGTACGTACATAGGTACATACTAAACTATAAAGAACACTTTTTCCAAGCATTTTTAATTCTCAATAAAATAAATACATACGTTTTTCATCAAACTTTTTTTCTTTCGTGTGAAAATAAATTTAACTGGCCTCATTCGTCCACTCTCCACGCCAATAAGATAAATGGAAATCGGTAGGATAAGGCAAAATGTACTACTCTGACCACTTCTAATTCATACACTCTGGAAGCAGAAAAATTTACATATATCAAGAGTGTATGAACTAAGAGTTGGCAGGGTGTGTAATCCTTCCTCTTCACCCCCAGAGGTCAATCAGCTGCAAAAGATAGCCGTAGAAAAAAAAACCTTATATAATGGCGAGAGTTCAAACCTTGCAAAATAACAAGCAGGCTACAACAAATAATAGCCCCAGGCAACCAGCGAAAAACTTCTGGGCGCTCATAATCCCTTTTTTACATTTTTTTCTTCAAACATATCTGATTTTGCTTTTCCTTCCTACTGTAACTAATCGTGTTTTTTTTTAATTGCAACATTGAGAGTTGTTGCCAACCGGTTGGGCTGTTGCACATTGTCACCGAACGGCCTGCGTCCTCCTCCTTCGCCACCGTACGCTGCAGCACACACCCACTAACTACGTTTTCTCTCAGCAACAGCCCCTACTCTCGCTCGCTCACTCACTCCCACTTTTTGCCATTCGTGTGGCGTTTTCCAGCATTTCTCTAATCGCAAATCGTCAATTTGGGTTTGCGCTTTGCTTGCTATGCTTTGCAAAATTTACGTACATATGTACGTATGTATGTAGCTGGAAGCAGCAGTTGGCAACAGCCATATTTGGACTATGTTGCACGGCCACTGCTTTGAATATTTTTTTATGTGTTTATCTTTGTATGGCTATGCATACGAATGGCGTTCTGCAGCGTAATTGGGATCGGGTGAAGTGGGGTTTATGCGGTTGGTGGCTGTGTGGTGTAGGTGCAGCCCAGCCGAAAAGTAGATTCGCACTCAATGCACTGTCTTTCTTTAATTGGTTTTCTTATGCAGCCTCATTCGTTGTTGCTGCAGCAGCAATCAGTTGCAGTAACCGGCCGGTTGTCAGCTGCCTAAACAAATCTATACGCACACATACAGCTCCATACAAACACACTCACACGCACACACAAGTGTATGCCGTTATGGTTTAATCTGTAATAGCGTACGTGCTTCGCAATGCAATTTTCGCTTTGCACTTCATTCCTTGCCACCCTCTCCACCAGCTCCACCAGCACCGTTCGCTCATAAATCTAACGTCGGTATGTTTGTTTGTATATGTATTTTATGTATTTGCTTACAATCCCGCAGACTTTCAATTGCAGTATCTCTCTACATATTACATCGTTTTTTGCATTGCCACTTGCTATTTTTCATACTCTCTCTATTCTCTCTTTTGCTTGTGCGCCAATTCGCTTTTCTCATTTGCTGCATTTATGTTTTGCGTTCGGCCCATGTCGTTTTTCTTTCTACGCTCTGCATTTGCATTTCCTACATTTGGTGCTCTCCATGGCTCCATTTCGCCGCTGCTGCTATACTGGCTGCCTGCTCCCCACCATCTGCAGCCGCAGCCACAGCCTCGGTCACAATCGCAGCTAGCCGCCACAGTCATCAGTACATATGTAGGTACTTATTGTCTACCTTTCAATGCTCGCCCAACCTGACCTCCCATCTCGGCTGGTTGCATTTGGTTATTTAGTATCTACTATGGCATTGTGTTTGGATTAGCAAAAACTCTTTGGCTGTGAGCCTAGTTGATTGCTGCGCCGAATTCATAGCCCAGCTGACTCTTGTGTTGGTACTGAGTTTGAAAATAAAATAAAAAATTGCACTGGCGGAAAGAAAAATATGGACAGGTTTTCACGTCTTCATTGACTCATAGGTGACTCCGTTTCCTTCCGTTTCTAATCTTATTGATTTTAGTTTGAATCGTCCCTGATGTAAATTAGTTCTTAGAAAATTTGTTTCAGAAGTGAAGTAGGGGTTCTTTCGATATCCTAAAATTGCCTGAGGTTTCAAAGAGCATCAGGCTTCATTGTTTTTTTTTTGTTTTTGAAGTATTCTAAATAGAAACTCTCAGAGTTCAGGGGAACAGTTATATCACAGATCTCGAGCATGTTTAGCGTATAGGACTGACCTGCCTGAACTCAATAATTTGAATTATAAGCCTTTAGTCGTAGGCCGTAGGTCGGTAGGTCCCGCACGTCACAATGACCGAAATGTGGAACATCAAAATTATGGATTTTTTTCTAGTAGCGCTCGGCCCTCGGCAATATAGTTTTTTAAAAGAAAAAACTACTTAAAAAGCAACTCTATCTTCCATTCGGATGCGACACTGAATTGTAGTTTCCATCTTAGTTGAGCATCACATAACAGCTGTAAAAGCTTTCAGTTTTAAAGGCTCCTACTTCCTTTTTCCCACTTAGATAACAAACAAATGGACGCATTCTTCTTCACGCTTCATCTTAGCATTCATTTACTTGATTGAACTCAATATCTGCTACGTTTTCTCAGTAATCTAGGTTCTCTTCATAGCGATAGCTCAGAAATCAACGGATTTGTTTAGAGAAATAAATTGCGCGATGAAGAGCTAGCTTTTCTGCCTTGTCTGTTCTTTACCCTCCCTCGCATTCATTCCTCCACAGTCTTTGGTTCACTGGGTGTTCGCTACGCAACTACTGGTCCCATTTAGGTATTGCACTGCCATGCATTGTCGTTATGGATGGTTTAGGCACCCCCTACTTTGCCCCTCTTTCCTTTCCACACTATCCCAAATACCGGTTATTGCCTGCGTCCATTGCACAGCACTCAATGCTCATTTTTCAAACTTGCCGGTCTTCGTTGCCATCAAATACATCGTTTCTCTCATTTCGCTGTTTCTTTTGCAGCAATTCAATACTTGCTTTACATGCCTCTCTTCCCTACTTTATCAATACAGACTTGTGTATCTGCAACAACTGTGCCTTTTATATCTTTTTGCCCGTTTTTTTTTTAACTTCTTCTTCAGCTTCCCTATATTAATTATTTCTTTGCGTTTTATCACTCTTTTTCGCTTGCATGTTCTCCGCTCTCGCTTACTTCGCTTTGGTGCGCTCTTCTCGGCTCGTAATTTCAGCACAAATTACCGGTCGCGAATTTCTTTCATGTCTGCCTTTTTCCTTTATTTGTTTTATTGCTTGAACTTATGTTTTCGCAAAGTTTCTTGTTCTATTTTTAGTAGTTTAACATTCGCGTGGATTTTTTTTTACAGTTTTTTCTTAGTTCTGTAATCTTGTTTGTGCGTTTTCGCATTTGCACACTTCGTTATTGCCGTTGTTGTTGCTCCACTACTTGGTTATTGTACATACGTATGTACATCAGTTCGTCGCTTGTACATTTGGCCAGTCTGTCCGTCAGTTGTGTGGCTTGATGGCTAAGCCGGCTTGCTGGCCGTGTACTTGGATGACTGCTTGGTCGCCATTCGCCTCACCGGTTGGCACAGTCCCCTTCCATTTACCGATACTTCTTCAGCTACTTTCGTGCGACACAGCGCTTCCTCCTCTATCCGCCTGTGCGTTTCCACTCTATCGCTGCGCTGGCTGCTTCTTTCTTTGCTCATCTTATTTGATTACTTTGCTTTCGTCGCCCGCACCCGCCCACCTGGCATTGCCTCGTCTTATCTGGCATCTGGAGCTGCTTCGCCGGCTGCTGGCTGGGTGCAGGTTTGGTTTTTTGCCGCTGCTGCTGCTGCGGTTGCGTTTCGCTATTTTGTTAGTTTTGCCAGGTTGTTGCCTGTCCGATTGTTCTCTTCATTTGTCGATTTGACATGGTGTTGTTTTTGCACTGTTGCGCGCTTATACTCTGGCCCGGCTCTGGTCTCTGCTTTGGTCATATGTCTCCCTCAGTATTGCCATATCTTCTCTATCTCAATGTGTGCTTCGTTCGTTATATTCGTAGTGGCCGTCATCGTCGTCGGCTGCCGCTGGCGTTGCTGTGGTAGGTGACAGCGCACGGTGGTTTTTTTTGGAGACAAAATTGGGTGATGGAAAATGTGGAGGAATTAATTTAATGGTTTTAATTTCTTTTTGCTTTAACTTGTTATTATGATTCGCCCCAGGTTTTTTTATTTTGGTTATATTATTTCATCATGTTTGATCAATGACTTTACCATTAATTCATTATTCAATTTTCATTAATTTCATTGTAATTCATATCACTCCTTTTAGTTTCGTTTCGTTTCGTTTTCACTTCATTTCACTACACTACGCTTCGCACTACTTTACTAATTTCATTCCACTTTATCACATTCCATTTTATTTCACGTCACTTTACTTCAGTTGCCCCTACTTCCTTTCTTTTCGGCTCATTTCTAATCACTTAGTTTTATCTCAACTCTTTTAATTTAATCTCAACTCAACTCATTTCCTTTCATTTAATTTCATTTGGTTTTATCTAATTTCATTTCACTCTCCTTAACTTTGTTCTACTTTCTTTCATTTCAGTTTAATGAATTTCATTCCAGTCTCTTTTACTGCATTTCATTCCAATTTCACGTCGTTTCATTTCATTTCATTCCATCCTCTTCGCTTTCTCCCTTCCTTACACTACCATTTTATATCCTTTCATTCAATTTCTAAATTTTTCCCTCAAATACGTTCCATTTTCTCTCAAATCCGTCCATTCCAGTTCATTTGTTCTTCTCTGCGCCACGCTTTGCGCTCCAAACTCTTCTGCTAAAATTAAAATCTTTTCGTCTCATCACTACCTCATCTCGGCCCATTGTGCCCAACCGTGCTCGGCGGCGTTGCTGTATTTGGGATTTGCTCTGCACCTCCTCAGTTGCCCGACGGTGTCTCCTCACCAAACAGCCTGTGCATGTAACTAACTGCCTTTTGTTTTTGCCATCGCTGCTACGCGTTGTTTGGCGCTTTGCTTTGGTTGCCTCTATCAGGCCCCCCTTCTTGTCCGTAACGGCCAACTCTTCTGCACGTTGTCTCTGCTGGCGGCGTTTGCATTGCGATTTGCTTCACTTTGCTATAGGTATGTTTGCTGCTGTCTGTCGGTTGTTGGCTGTTGGCTGTTGCTTTTGGTTTTTTCTTTTTCTTCTATTTCTTCTTTTTTCTTAATTCATTTTTCAATTTTTGCTCGCACGCTTGCTGTGTTTTTGCCTCTGCTCAAAATACTTTTACTATTGTTGTCGCTGCCGCTGCTGCTGTTAATGTTGTAGTTGTTGTTTTTGTTTTTGTTTTTATTGCAATTGAGACGCTTTTGTACGATGTCTGTTGTCGATGTTCTCTATTTTCCCCAATCGCTAGCTGCCTTTTCGCATTCATATTCGTACTATATTCTCGCGCGCTCTCTGCATTCAGTTATTCGCCGATAATTGATGTCAAAGGACGCGTTACGGCGTCGGTCATACGGCGCGTATAATTAACAAGGATTTCGGTAATAAACAAATTGTTGCAAAATTAGTTCCGGGTTCAGTGATTTCTAATCTCCATCTTTGTCGTACTTCCGCGCTGCTTCAAGTGCCGTTGCTGCCGTCGACGCCATATTTTTTGATCGTTTTTGTGTTTGTTCGCCATTATTTTTTGTGTGAATAGCGGTTTTTGCCTTGCATTGTTACCAAAGTTTGTTTTTATCAATAAACCTTCACACATACACACACACACTCGGGCACTACTATCAAAAACATTACGCGTGCGCGCATTCGTTTACTCAACGCCCTTTTTACTGTCGTCGTCGGTCGGCAACTGTGCTTTCGTCATCGCTCATTGTTATCGCCGTCAATCTTTACCGCTGCAATGCCGAAAGAAGATCCATTTGTAAATCGTGCCCAACTGCTAAAAGCTATCAAAAAGTATCCAGAGATATGGGATTCGAATAATAAACTACATATGTGCCGCAGCGTCACCGCGCCCATGTGGAACGAGATAGCCGAACAGTTTGGCGGGCACGTTCCAACAGGTGAGACAGAGATAGCGAATGTTGTCTTATAAATTTCTTACTTCTCACATGTGGTCCTATAAAAACCAATATTTAGAATATTTATGTAGATAAATTGTTGCTAAACATTTACATATAAAAATGAGACTAGTGGCTAGTAAAAGTGGGGAATGCTGAGAACCATCTTTTTGTTTATTAACCTTAACAATATTTGAATCACCTCTTACATATGTATGTATATCTTATATGTCCCTCAAGGCTTCTATCTTAAACCCTGGTATCTCATATCTGCAGTTTGACGCATTTAGAAAGGTTAGTTCTTATGTTATATCTCTGAACTTTTTCTAGAAATCAAGTTGGCAGATGATATATGGCATGCCAATCTAGGTTCTTTACCAAAAATTAATGTTTTTGGATGTCACCCACTTTTTAAACTCAGTCGCCATGCAGTTCTTTACACGTTCATGTGACCTGGAAAGTAAGTAAGAAGAAGTCTGCGCTGCTCAGTCATCTCGGCAATATACCGAGTAGAACGAGGAAAAAAATAACCCTATCTCAGATTCGGTTCCAGTTGAAGCCACAACTCCCTACGAAGCTACAGTGATCAGGTAATCGAAAAGGGAAGTTTAGAGGAAGGTTTTGTAAAAAAATTAGATTACACGCCATCCGTACCACCCTGGATTATTTAGCTTATACATACATTGTTCTCTTTCCTAAACGTCTGACCGTCTTATTTTAGCAAGCTCTGAAAAAACAGGAAAGGAAATGAATTAGTACGAAAGGTCAAAGAGATTTATGCAGACAAGCTCCTGGGTTGATTGATTCATTCGCTCATTTTCTTTCCATCGTCCTTTTTTAATGTCCTTATTAAACCTTATTAAGCGTGTAGACAGACTGAAACTCATTTCTGCTCAAAAGGCACCCTTCTCAACATCACATACCATCTCAAACCGAACGCTTTAGAGAGAGAGAGAGAGTGTGTGATTCTCAATAATCTGGATATGCTATAGAGATTTCACACAAGAAAAACTGCAGTTCGACTTTATTTAAATACTCCCTGATAATGCAGAGTAATTGCAATCTATGTTTTCTGACCGCCGCTTTCTGAGGCCTTTCAGCATGTCAAGAACCAGTCTCCTTAACAAAAACATTCCACATTCCTCTTCCCGAACAGTTAAACTGCAGTCGATCTGGAGTCAAATGAAGTACCACTACCACAATCTCGTGCATCGCCAGATCCTGCACAAGGAACGTTTCACCACAAAATGGGAGCATTTTGAGCCAATGTCTTTCATGTACAACATCACTGTGGCGAAGATAGTAGGCGCTGCTGGTGCAGCCAATGATGGCAGCCAACAGCACTTGCAGTCTCCAACAGAAGTGTCACTGCCGACGCCACCGCCAACGCCAACAACACCACACACCCAAGGGCGCGGACGTCCAAGTGGTAGCTTCACATGGCTTCCACAACAGCCACAACCACAAATGCAGCAGCAGCTACAACAGCAATTGATCCAAGCACCTTTACCACAACACCAAATGCATGAACAGCTAACGTCAGCTGGCGGTATACCCGAAACACTGCTCACATCGACGCCACTAACACCCCAGACCGAGGTCAGTGTTGAGACGAGCCCATTTATTGGCTTTACCGGGCTTGTGCCACCGGCGGCTATAACGGTAGAGGCTACTACGACACCAATGCGCAAGCCGGGACGCCCCGGTTCGATGAACAACAGCATGCGTGGACGTATTATCGATGTAATCAAAGCGCATCCACCTTTGTGGGCTGGCCGACAGCAGGAGGTTGTGCCCGGGCAGCGAAAGGCGCAAAATCGTACGTCGGCGGTGTGGAAGGAAGTAGCGGCTGAGTTGGGCCTAACGGCAAGTAAGTAGCGGGGGAAACAAAATGTGGCTGGGGTTTTGTGTTTGTATGAAACAAAGTTTATTAACGTTTATTTTCTGGTGACTACGTGCTCGTTTTTTCTCTCTCTCCCTCTCTGTTTCTCCGTGTTCGACAGGTCTCGTACAAACACGTTGGTCCATCATCAAGCAGCGCTATGTGGACGAATTGCAGAAAGAGCGTCGCGCTCACTTCACTCAACAATCGTTCCACTCCACTTGGGAGCACTTTGAACGCATGGAATTCATGCGTGACATACTCATCAAGAAGGTGGACGAGCGTGAGCAAACTCGTGAACAGATACAGGAAATCGTCAGCGAACATCAGCAGCTGCAGTCGGCGGCGGCACAGCATATGCGTTACATGCGTCTGGGTATGCCGCCACCGATGAGCATGTTGGGCGCCACTTCAGGCGTGTATGAAGACGGTGGAGTAGTGGGCATGGTGCCTTTGCATCAAGCAAGCGGCCTAGTCGGCACCGGAGTCCCAGGTATGGGACGTCGTGGTGTCAGTGCCGGGGGTGGTCGTGTAAAGGCCGAGTCGGATCTAGAATGGGATCCATTTGAGATGATATTGCATGTGCATGGCACTGAGCCGGCAGCTAATTGAATGACAGGTGTCGGGTGGTTAATGAAATAAGCGCAGAAGGGTAAGAGAGAAAGGAGAGTTAAAAGTTTTGAGTAATGGGAGGCAGAAAATATCTAAGTAAGATAAAGCAATTTAAAGGTTACTGTGGATATGAAGCATAAATAATTGACGTGAAAGGTCCATTTATGTATATTGGGGCGAGAATATAATAATCTGAAAGTATTCGACTAAAATAAGCGAGGACCTCTATGCCGAGAATATCTAAAATTCGCTAGATTTAACTACTAAAAAAAGCAAATGACTGATGACACCATACTATGGCATACACTTTAGCCTTTTAACATAAAATATTAACTTAAGCGA
>JAPVRG010236042.1:852-12917 GCA_029783565.1 Rhagoletis cerasi
GCATTTTGTTGCATGTTGCAACTGTTTTAGCCATAACAGCAACATTTGTGGCTAATTTATCAATTAATTGCGCTGTGACAGTCATTTATTTTCATTAGTAGCCATTTGTGCGGCATGCGGCTGCGCAATAATTATTACAGCGAAATTTTTTGTGTGACAAAGCAAGCAATTATATGAAATTACGTAAAAGTAAACACTAAATGGATATTCCAAGTGAATTGTGAAAAGAACATTGCAATTAAATGTTTCTAGAAACTTATACATAAATCGATTCAAAAGTGAATTAATCACGTAGTAATGAAAATACCAATGTAATTATCACACCATTCCTATGAACCACATATCAAAACATTTGCAAGCGTTTCAGCGAACTCACTGCTTTGGCACTCAGAAGCGGATGTAGCCACGAGCAGTAAATTGGGTTAGTGATTTTTACTACCTTATTACACGATAACCCAACACTGACTCACTAAACTGTTTGTAGTGATATGGGAGTTCTACAGTGGATTGTTATAAAAAATTTAGTTTTTCAACTTAATATTTTCTCAGAATTAATTTTAAAATGTTTAAGTTTATTTTGATAAATATACAAGCCGATATACTGACTTTTTCATATAGCATCTTGAGAGGCCTTGCAATTTCTTTAGAATTAGGACCATTTCTAAAAATCGAAATTCAAACTCATATTTGGCGGTTAATTCTCTGTTAACTTCCGAATGTGAATCAACTCAACATTGTGAAAACGGGTATTAAACTTTGAAAATTTGAATTACACCTATCCAAATAAAATCGGCTTAAGTATGTAGGCTTCGAGTTGTATAATTTTATAATTTTTTGTTTTAATATAATTTTTTTTTAATTCCGGGATATGAATAATTCGACTCATAGCGCGTATGTTCCAAACTTTTTGTATCCGAGGTATGAAAGCTCGAGCTTTTTAAGTTCAAATTTTGGAAGCATAATTGTTTATATTTTGCTCTTCAAACTCTATAGACACAAAATTTAGATCACGCGGCGCAAGCTTTAACGACTTCAAAGGTTGCATAAGGGCCGCAAAGAAACACTTCTGGCAGAAATTCGGTAAAACCTTGGAGACAATAAATGAGGCAACCAAGCTCCACAAGATACTTTCATGTTACAGTATAACAAACTGCAAGTTTCGGATGTCTACAAAATAGCGTTGACTTATAATAATAATAATAGATTCGCGCTTACACATATGTTAGTGTTTGGCCGAGCTTCTCCTCCGATTTGTGGCGTGCGCCTTGATGTTGTCACACAAAGGGGAGGGACCTACAGTTTAACGCCGACTCCGAACGGCGATTGTATTTTTATGAGAAGCTTTTTCATGGCAGAAGTACCCTCGAAGGTTTGCCATTGCCTGCCGAGGGGTGACCGCTGTTAAGAAAAAACCTTTTTTCTACATTTTTTTTTTTCGACGTTGCTCTAACCAGAGCTTGAACCCAGTCCTGCGGAAAAAAAGCATTTAAAACTAGTGATTATTATATTAAATTATTCCAATTCAAGTTCTACATAGAGTTTCGTGTGAACTAAAATATTCAGAAGTAAGTGAACTGCAAATGTTTTTTTTCACCTCTGCTTCAGTATTTCCACATTGCACATGCGGCATGCTTGTGATAAAACTATGTTTGTTGCTCCAGTTAAAGCATGCTTATCTCTAACTGCTACCAATCAGACAAAGATATTTATGACGAGACTTTTAAACTTTTTTTGCATGTTTTGCCTAATTCAGCCTTAAAAATCCCGAAAACGGGCAGAATCGGAGGAGGTTACAGCGCCAATCAAGAAGAAGTGCTCCATAGGATGCTAAAATTCCTAGGCACTTCTATATTTTCTTTTGCAACAACTTTTCCAGCAAAAATATTTTCAAGAAAGCCACAAAAACACAAAAAAATCAGCAACTAGTGGAACAACTTTTAAAACCAAGAACATAAAATCTAGAACAGTATAGATTTAAAAAAACTTAATATAAACCTTTTTATATTCAACAATTTTATTGGGCTTAAGATTTTAATCGTTTACAACGTGAAGAACGCGAAGAAAATTTAAATTGTTTATGAAAAATTATTGTAAAATATTGTTGTTTAAAAAATTCCATCGTAAATATATAGCTGATAGATAGTATAAATATTTTTCTATAAGTACACCAAATTTCATGCAATTATCTACAGTACTTTATGAGAAAATGATTTTACAATTATATCTTGCAAACAATTTCCATTGTCAATATAATAAACAAAATACGGAACACGAAAAAATTATTCATGGAGTTAAAATGCATTTATTATTAAAATCGGTGATTTGGCGGAAATTTCAGGGCCCACTTGACTGGGTTTGCCTCAGTAGGATGTATGTTTACGAGTATGTGTGCCTATGATGACAATTATCTTATACTATGTATTGTCTGTCTAGTCCTATATGTGCATACGTGCTCCTCATAATAAACTTTGTTGGTCTGTCCACTGTAATAACTACAACCATTTACTGTTGGTTTTAATTCTTAATACGCTTGCTCCCTCTTTCACAATCTCGGCACTACTATATCTTATTTCAAATAATATTCCATTACTTAATTTATTAAGTATTTTTTTCATTTTTGTATTTGTTGCGAAAAACAGTTGCTCATTTAATTAGTCTCAGCTAATGCTGTGTAAACGATTTCAAATTACTTTTTGTGTCAGCAATTTTGAATAATTATCAATAAGTCACGTACGTGGCACAAGCGATCGAATAAAAACAACGAGATAAATGTATTTATTTACATACTTGTGCACTATAAGTACATATATATGTACTATGCATGAAAACAAATGCTTATTTTTTATAACACGAGTATGGAACATTTAATTGCACATTTAAAAATATCAGTATCAGGACTTGAAGAACTACACTGTGCAAAAGAGTATAGTTTGTATGTTTGTGTGGCTGGATGTTTGTGCCTCAATCACGCGAAAAAGACTAAACAGATTTGCACGAAATTTCTCATACAGATAGGTTATGATCTGAGTTGCAAAATAGGTAACTTATTAAAAGAGAGGCCGCCTGTAGAATAAGTTAAATTAAATTAATAAGCTTAATCAAACATTACAACACAGGTGTAAAAAAAATTTTTAAGAAAGCTTAAGCTTAATTTCGAAAATATTTTTTAAAGGGGTTGCCACCTGTTTGAAAAATTAAGGATTTTTATGAATTTGACGGATTGAAAAATATGAGAAAAATTAAGTGAGCATACTAATGAATTTAAATAGAAACCAATAGTCCGATGAAATGATTCCACACGGATATCAATTCAATTCATACAATCCTTCTAATCCTACTAATATTATAAATGAGAAAGTTTGTATGTGTGTGGCTCAATCACGCGGAAACTACTGAATGGATTTGCATGAAATTTTTCTGACATATAGTTTATGATATCATAAATTATGACCTTGGTTGAAAAAGGGTTGCCACCTGTTAAAAAGTTAAATAAAATTAAACTAATTTGAGTTAAATTAAATTAAATTAGATTTAATTAAATTAAATTAGATTTACAAGTTCAATAAATATTACAATACAGGTTTGAAAATTAAATTTTGCACACAAACAGTTTGTGACCTGGGTTTTAAATGGAAGAAATCGTATTTATGGTCCGATTCTCCCGAAATTTAGCACGTAGAAAGCTTATTGGCTGGATTAACATAACATACTCTTTACGGTAGGTGGGCTAGGGACCGATCTATTCGAAAAAATTTTATTTATTGTCCGGTTTGCTTGAAATTTGATACGTAGAAGGCTTATTGCCTCGCTTAACATATACAATAATTTATTACCGGTAGGTGGACTAGGGACCGATCCATTCGAAAGAATCGATGAGGTACACGTATTACAGATATAAAGAGAAATCAACCTACGTGCTTCCCTTCGCCTTACAAGTATTTTTGCGTTATTACATCCTCTTACCACACCCAAAACTCTTAGTTAATATTGTACTGAAGGTATTTAGAAGGAAGGGAAAGTGGCGGCTTTCTTCTAGAAATACCATTTGCAATCTAAGTTGAGTCTAAAAGCATTTTCTTCTAAGGCTTATTAATTCATATTTGTCGTTTTTGATATTGTTCGCAAGAAATACTGAAATACCGTATATTTATCTTCCATTAAAAGCCGAAGCAAAATTTCTTTGTAATTTGTTGAATAAACTGCCTACATTCTAAATATGTACTTTCAAAATAATATTAACTTATAGTTTTTGATATCGTGAGACGGAGTAACAACACAAAAATACTTTTAAGGCGCAGCAAAGCATGCAGGGTATTTACTAGTCTTCTATTAAATCAAAAGTTAGAGAAATTTTATATTTGTATACAAAAATATCGCTACTTGCTTGCCTCCAGTCAGCAGCTATCTATTCTGATCACGTTTTGTGTTAACACTGTGCCAAAGCAAATTAATGGCGTCTAGACGGAAAAGAATACTACATGGATATAACAGAAGAGGACGTCAGGTACATATACATATAAAACATTTAGCTGAATGACTATTTATATTATTGTACCGATCACTTACATACATACATGTATAGTTATGTAAATTAAATAATATCTACATAATTAAAGACTTATGTAAATAAAATAATATCTTTAGTCAAATGTATGTGTGTAGGTAGTCACATCGGCTGCTCCATTCCAAAACACAGTATCCAACATTTTCTCGGAAAATCAGGTTTTCATAACTTGGGATATACTGTGTTTAGACGCACCTTTTAACTAGGCCTTTTTGTTGATAGCTGCAATATTTTCGGAGATACGGCACATCTAAAATCTAGTATCTACAGCCAACAGAGGTCAAATAAAAAACTAAATCACCTTTCTCTCACAATTTTATTTTTAACACAAACTGTGTTTTGGAATGCAGCAGCCGACATGTTAGCATGGACTTGATACAGTCTTTTGCAACTCACAAGCTCAGAGCCTCTATTATAAGGGTCGAGCTGCAAATTTTACTCGCGAAAATTGGAAATTTGTTTCAGAAAGTCTTGCGTTAAAACTTGTTCAGATGCTGTTCTTATTTTAAGGTTTTTTTTTGAAAAAACCTTATCTCTAAAACCAATTGCCGTTCGGAGGTGGCGTAAAACTGTAGGTCCTTTTCCTTTGTATGAAAACATCAGGACGCACGCAAAAAATCGGAGGAGAAGCTGTGTAAGCGCCATATGTATTTCAGGGTCAAGTAATAAAGTAAATAAAAATATTCTCACCCTGACAAAATATTAATTTATTGGATATGCCGGCTCGAGGTCGAATTAATGGCGTTTTCTTTTCTACACAAAATGTTGCCTTTTCATTACCCTCTTCTTAGTATTTATGCGGAGAGGGCAATGAGAATGTAATATTTTTCAGTAGAAAAGAAAACGCCATATGAAATTAAGGTCGTTAAGAAATAAAAAGGTAGCCAAAACTAACATCTGACAAAATATTCTTTATACATCCTAGACCCCAACTGTGTCTCAATACTTTTGTATGTGAGCGTGTGTGTAGTTTCTACGAAATATTCAGAACTTATAAATATTCGTAAAAGAAGGCTAAAAAAGAGAGGGGAGAGTATGCGAAATCGGCATTTTGATCATTCAATAGAATGATAAAACCGGGTATTGGGACGCTGTCCTCGTATCACAAATCCAAGCAGATATGTAGATTCCGTCATCACTCTTGGTAAGCTACTACGGTTGGTGTGTATGGCCATCAGGCATGCGCACCTGCCCGCTAGAGACGCTTGGAATCGTCGAACGCTTACTTCCTCTAGCCACACTTGTTAAAATAAGGGCTGTGCTACCGAAGTTAACCTTCATTAAATAATTCCTGAAAGAGGTTCTTGTAAAGCGCTAAACATAACATTCAGTGAAGAATCCAAAGTCTGGAACACTTTTGAATGATGATGGGAATACTGGAGTAAAGGAGTTTAGACCTAGGTTTTGAAAAAGTTCTACAAAATTGTACCATTAAAATCTCAGCGGGGAAGGTACTCGCAGAAGTATAAACATCCTGTCAGGTAGTCAAAGCACTCTCGCACAGTGCGTGGCTGCTGGTGCCTGCATGATCCTTCGACTTTAAGCAGAGTTCTTTTTTAGAAAATGTGAAGATTGTCAAGTTGACTTTAATATATACAGGGTGTCTCAGAAGTCGACGTCAAGCCGGAAACATATGTAAATATATGCGTATAATTAATAAGTGCGTCCAGTTTTCGAGAAAAAACTATTGAAATGTCGAAAAATGGCAAATTTCCAAAACTAAAAAAAAAATTTACTTTGGAAGTTTTTCCGAAGAAAAAAAGTTAAATTAAATTTTTATTAATACACGGCATTTTTTTTTATATTTGAAAATTGCCATTTTTCCCATTTTTCGACATTTCATCAGTTTTTTTGTTCTCTCAAAAATTTGACGTGCTAGAAAAATTCTCATCTCAATTTAAATCAGCCTCAAAGAATCTATACGAGGTGATCAAAACTGAACAATTTTTTTTTTGGGCCGGGTTATCAAGCATTTATTCAAAAATGTATGTATGTTTATTAGGGTGGTCCTTAAATGTATAAAGCAAATTTTTACATCAGATTTCCTTAACATCAACCCCTACATCGATGCTAATATAGTCAAAGATATCACACATAAATTTTGGTCCCGATCGGAGGCCGTTTGAGCGTGTCGCACAGGTGTCAATGTTCAGATTCCTGTATGTTGAGTCTCCATAGTGGAATCTGAACTTTGACCCCTGTGCAACACGCCTTAACCGACTCCAATCGGGACCAAAATTTATATGTGATATCTGCGCCTACATTAGTATCGATTTTGGATTAGATGAAAAGAAATTGATTTAGATTTTTTGAGTCTCCATAGCGATATCTGAACTTTGACCCCTTTGCGACACGCCTTAACCGTCTCCAATCGGGACTAAAATTTATGTGTGGCATCTTTGACCGTGGTATCACCGATTGAGGGGGTGAGACTTAAAAGTTCATTTTTAAGGACCACCCTAATGTTTATATTTAAAACAACAAAAATTCGTCAAATTTTTAAATAACCAAAAATGTATGTCCGTTTTTAAATGACTAAAAATTTATGTTCAGTTTTTGAATGACCATAACTCCATGCCTAATTCTTTAATTGACAAAAATGTGTGTCCAGTTTTAAATGACCAAGCATTTATGTCCAGAGTGGACATAGGCGACCAAAAATTGTTTGTCCCTTTTTTAGACTACCAAAAATGCGCGAATAGTTTTTTATTAAAAAATATGTATGTCCAGTTTTGAATAGCAAAATTTATTTCCACTTTTTAAATTTCTAAAAATGTTTGCGCACTTTTAAATTATCAAGCATTTATTCCAAAAATATTTCGTCAAATTTTTAAATAACCAAAAATTTACATCCGTTTTGGAATGAACACAAATTTATGTTCAGTTTTTAAATGACCATAACTCTATGCCTAGTACTTTAATTTACAAAAATGTTGTCCAGTTTTAAATTACCAAACATTTATGTCCAGTTATTAGATGAACAAAAATGTGTGTCTATTTTTCAAACTAACTAAAAATTATGCTTAGTTTTTACTGCAAATAAAAGTATGTGTAAGTGGCCGCTGTGGTGTAGTGGTAAGCAGTGCGCGCTTCCACTCCCCAGGCCTGGGTTCAAGCGCCGGTTAAAGCAACATCGCAAAAAAAAAAAATGTGGAAAAAAGTTTTTTCTTAACAGCGGTCGCCACTTGGCAGGCAATGGCAAACCTCCGAGTGTATTTCTGCCATGAAAAAGCTTGTCATAAAAATACAATCGCCGTTCGGAGTCGGCGTTAAACTGTAGGTCCCTCCCCTTTGTGTGACAACATCAAGGCGCACGCCACAAATCGGAGGAGAAGCTCGGCCAAACACTAACATATGTGTAAGCGCCAATCTATTATTATTATTATTAAAAGTATGTCCATTTTTAATGACTAAAATTTATATCCAGTTTTTAAACAAACCGAACTTAAGGCATTTAAAAGCTTTAAATAAATACACATTTTGTGCAGGTTTTTAAACTACCATGAATGTAAAAAAATGTATCTAAAAATCAAAACGCTTTTCAAAGTGTAATGTTTGCAATCCTCGGTTCTATAATTTTTATTTACGATATTTAGAAATAAAAAACAATACAAAGTGACCAACTACTTAATTCCTCGGATGAATTCGACTTGAAAGATGGTGCTTGGGCGATTCTTCACAATATTGGCAGAAATATAAAGAAACCTAATAATAATAATAATAATAGATTGGCGCTTACACATATGTTAGTGTTTGGCCGAGCTTCTCCTCCGATTTGTGGTGTGCGCCTTGATGTTGACACACAAAGGGGAAAGAAACTTAACATTTTTTATATGATAATGTTATTTTACATAGTCATCTTAAAGGTTCGCCAATAACTGGTTTGACGGAAGTGCGACCCAACATAAATTGAAGCTATCAACCGTTAACACAGAAACACAATTTTCATTGTAATGTAATCAATACATACTCGTATGAAAACCAATAAACAACATTTTTCAAATGGAATTTATAATATTAATTAAAACACGTAAGCTAAAAATATAAGTCATTAAAAAATACAATTAATGCAGCATATTAATTGAAGCAAAAGGAAAGCCAAGGAGATAAAAGCGTGCAATGCAAATTACACTAGCAATAAGCAATAAAAAAAACGACAACAACAACAAGAACACCTCATACCTACAGCCACCTGCAATCAAAATGTATACGAGTTATGTTTTTTTTTGTGCTCTCCCAATTTGGCTTCCCCTAAAACGCGTCTTGCCGACACTTCCGCCACTTTAGCCGCCAGCAAAGGAGCAAAGTCGTCTAACGCGCTTAGACGCGCACACAAGCGAACCAACAAAAAGTTAGTGGGGAAGAAAAAGCGAAATCTTCTTTCGTTGCAAATTAATTTTCCTGCTGGCCAAAACGAATTAATCACTTAAATGCGGCTGCCGCCTGCTGTCGCTTTCGTTGCTGCTGCTGTCATTTGCGCCGCTAGTCTGGCCAGGTCGATAGATATTGTTGCAAGTGCTCTGCAACAGCAGCTCCAGCACTTACACAGTTGTTTTGGCTGCCACGCCACTGCCACTGTTGGCATGCTGGTGTTGCCACTACCACGGATATCTGCTACCTGTTGCCACAATGCCCTCAAGGCATTAAATAGTTAAGTTGTGTGCAGCAGGAAAGTGCAGTGCGGTGCGATAGACGCGGCAAACATGTGCAAGCGCGGCAATTGGCCAAATGAAGAGACTACTAATTTGTTGTTGCTGTAGTTGCAATAGATCTTGCTGTGTTTTTTGCAGTTTATTGCCTGTGCACTGCAAGAGTTTGCTAGGATATTCCATTTTTTTGCCAACAATATGCAGCGACGAGCGACGGCAAGCAGCCAACGCGGCGCGCCGTCGCGATCTACGCCGCCTTTGATTTCTGTGATTTCATCGATTTCATTCATTTATTGTGGGCCTTTGCTTCGGCTGTCTTTTCGAATGTTTTTTTTTTTTTTTAATTTTCAAATCCTTGTTGTTATTGCTGTTGTAACATTTTCAATTAAATGCAATCGATCGCTTGCGCGCTGCCTTAGTAACACAGCTAATCATGCATTTGCTGGCACCGCGCTGACCTGCGCAAAAGAGCTGCTTTTTTTATTGATTATTTATTGCATTGTTGTTGTGTTCTATTTGCGATTGTGGCGCGTTTAGCTAATGCCACACTTTGTTTGCCGATTTTGGTTTAGATTTTAGATATTCGCTCCAACGCGCTAGCTGTTGATTTGGAGATGCGGCTGCCGCACGGCTTTGCAAAAAATATTTTGAATTTAATTTTTCTTCACTTATTTGCCGCTGTCACTGCTGTCTGCTTTCTTGATTTCCTGTAGCAACTTTCATTAATTGCAACGCGCTCAACCAACTACTTCAATTTCGCTTTTCGCCAACAATGGTTAACAGCGAAAGCAGCAGTAAGCAACAGCAGCAACTACAGCAACAAATGGAAAGTGTGGCGAATGCGCGCAAAAGCGAAAATTGAACGACAGTTGCAAAAACAACGAGAAACAAGCTAACAAATTCCCTGACATTTAAAATGGCAATTATAAATGAAGTAGGAAAAATTAAAAAAAAATAAAATACTGGAAAACCTCGCGGGCCACTGACAAAGTCAATTACATATAACCAGCGCTTTGGTACACTTGCCACACAATTGTTGATAAGCATGCATTTATAAATTAGAAATTAAAGCGCAGAACGACTTTGTATTAAGCTGATTCTACGAGCGATTCTCTTGTTTTCTCATGCCTCTCTTCATAAGTGTTTGAAATTTCTATGCTGAGGTGGCAACTTGTTGCCGGAAACATATCACAACTCAACATTTCGGCGTTAACTGCGCGCCTTGATATGCACGTCCAGAGTAGACCCAGATATTTATTGCAATAGAAAGTGTATATGCATAGTATGTATGTCCGATTTGAAAGTGGAAAATAAGCCTCTTTAAATTTGAATTATTTTATTTTACTAAAGTGCCTAAAAATCCTTCGTGACATCGTGACATAATATCACTTTAAGTCATACATCATTAGTGAAGTCCTCACTAAAACACACGCATTAAAGAGCTATATGGAAACTCAATGTTCTTTCAACGGAGCTCTATGCTAAGAAAGAGGCAAGCAGATTAAAAAGTATTCGCAGTCACACATTAGTCGCAAGAAAACTTTAAATTTATTTTGGAGCAAGCTATTGAAACCGGAGCGCTTAAAAAAATTAAAACAATTTAAATACCTTCGAAAAATTGAAAACGCATGATCAAGAAAAGCAGATGCATCTACATTCCGCTTTGAGCTTATTTTTATCTTAGTTTGTATAGCTATCAAGTTTGAGGAAAATTGTTCAAAATGAAGAAACTGCATTTAGATTTTTTGGTTTTTAATCGTCTCTTTATCAAATTACACAAAAAATGAGCATATTTTTTTGATTCACTTGAATAGGCACAGTGGCTTTAACAAAAGGAAATGATTAGCTTAAAGCAACAAAACATTTTATTCATTTTAATTATTCAATTCTATTCGTACTCCTTAATACCAATGTATAAAAAAAACTATCTGGAAGACACTTCTTAAAGCATTTCAAAATAAGTCAAGGACAACTCGCTCCGGAAGAGAAAACTGCCAATCATTTTCTAACTCGTAAAATTTGCTAAGCAATCGATTCCACACATTTTTCACTACACTTGGTCCTGTAATAGGGTGGCTTTTTTTTACAGCTCCTATGGTACTTAGTAACTTTAACCGTAGCAGGATTCTAGAAAAGGCTAAAAGCATAGACAGACGGCAGCGTGATTCGGATATACTCGTTAATTCGGAATTATCCCGGCAATTAGCTGCAGGTGCATTCTTCGCTCTCTGAGCAAACAAGTAAGCAAACAAATCAAACGTGTTTGGCATCCGCGTTAGCCGATAGGTCAAAACTGGGCATGCAACACAGTAAACTAAGAAAAAGTAATATGATTTTTTCAAACAGAGTCATTTTTGGTTTTTCCATGTTAGCGGTTCGAAATTCTTGAACAGAAAAAGTATTTATTTGAACAAACTTAAATATAAAATAAAATATTGTCGTAAGCGCATAGGGAACGTTAATAACATACGACAATCATTTACCCAGGCGACGCTTTGTAACAATATTTAACAATATGTAAAATGCCTGGATTCAAAGTAAACATTTCAGAACGCACTTACACTACGAAAAAAGTAACATGATTTTTTCAAACAGAGTCGTTTTTGATTTTTCCATGTTAGCGGTTTGAAATTCTTGAACAGAAAAAGTACTTTTTTGTACAAACTTAAACATAAGTTTGTTTGATCGATCACAGAGTGGTGTTTTTTATAGAGAATGAGTTCAGCTCAATGAAAAATTTCCAAAGAACACCACCCTGTAACTATCAACACCACCCTGTAACCATCAACACCACTGTCGTCGCCTAGGTAAAAGATTGTCGTAAGCGCATACGAAACGTGAATAACATACGA
>JAPVRG010236070.1:6032-16072 GCA_029783565.1 Rhagoletis cerasi
TGAAATGGAATGGAATAAAACGAGCTATGTTTGAGGTATTAACGAAAGTCTTCTTTTAAGTATTTGAAAAGCCGACGAATGTCATTACGTATTGAATATAACATTCTTTAACTGTACGCCAAAGCTTCTTATGGTGGCACGAATCCGAATGATCCAATTTTCAATCACTCTGCCACATAGATCGGGGTCTTTAAAATTTGATAATATAATATAATATAGATTGGCGCTTACACATATGTTAGTGTTTGGCCGAGCTTCTCCTCCGATTTGTGGTGTGCGCCTTGAAGTTGTCACACAAAGGGGAGGGACCTACAGTTTAACGCCGACTCCGAACGGCGATTGTATTTTTGTGAGAAGCTTTTTCATGGCAGAAGTACCTTCGGAGGTTTGCCATTGCCTGCCGAGGGGCGACCGCTGTTAAGAAAAAAACCTATTTTCTAAAATTTTTTTGCGGTGTTGCTTTGGCCAGGGCTTGAACCCAGGCCTGCGGAGCGGAGCGCGCACTGCTTACCACTACACCACATCGGCCAGCATATATGACTCAGTAAATCTCGTTAACTAGCTCCGCCGAAGGCTTTTAACTCTCGAGTATACTTTTCGGCATTCGTTTTCTTATATTTTTAAGTAATTTTTACACAATAAGGAAAAAACTTGCGATGCATCGAGTTTTTTCAATAGATCTTTGATAAATAATATTCCATCGTTACTTAACTTTTCCCAAATCGAAGGTCTGACTAACATATTTTTAATTATGTGAGCATCGACGCTTCTTATAACTAGACGCTAAAAATTTCCACAAAAGAAAAAACAAAAATAAAAGTTTTCCGACTCATCGTGTTTCGTGTTGCCGAAAAACAAAATGGAGTAGATGGGAGCACATTGTTTTTGCTTTAATTGCCCAACGATAGCTGCAGTTGAAGATATTTCGAGGAACAAAACCTTGACAAATCTTGACAAGTAAACAAAAATACCAATACTTAAAAATTTTACTAAAAAAATATCAATACGAACAGATTTTAAATTTTCCAAAAGAAGGCCATATTAAAAGCAATTCATTCAAATTTAGTTTAGGATTTTTGTTGAAATAGGTCTTCACTAAAACACGATTACGGAAGAAACAATTAGAACGATTGAACGTGTCGAGAACAAAACAAAAGGATTACATTACGTGTTTTCAGTTTGACGTATTTCAATGGTCGGTTATTTAGATTTAGGAATAGTATGTTTAACTACACTTTTGTCAAAGCTGGTAAATCTGACTTTTGACCAATTTTTCTATACAGAAACTCCTATTTGCGACGCACACTGAATCAACTGAAATCATTTTCTATCCATCAGACTCGCACTTATAGAGAAAATATGTAACGTATTAATCCATTAATGATCATGTCTTAACCCATAGGTGACCAAGTTTTTTTGTAATGTCCTATGATAAATTAATTGGAGCAAATTTTATTTCATTATTAATAACAATAGATTGGCGCTTACACAATATGTTAGTGTTTCGTCGAGCATCTCCTCCGATTTATGGCGCGCGCCTTGATGTTGTCACACAGGGGGGAGGGACCTACAGTTTTACGCCGACTCCGAACGGTGACCGCTGTTAAGAAAAACCCTTTTTTCTATATTTTTTTGCGATGTTGCTCGGACCAGGGCTTGAACACAATCCATTACCCTTTGATTATTCTTAATTTTAAAGTTTTGCGGTTTTAAAGACAGGCTCCTGTCCCATATAAGACAGCCAGATAATAGATTGAAGATGTAATTTACAATGTCCCGGATTTTTACCAGCCAGAAAGCGAGTTAATTTATTTACCGATCCTAACCTCTATTACATAAGTAGTATTTTAAAGGGTGCCAGTTTTTTCTTCCTTTTATTCTTCACTATACTTCAAAAGCCATAAGCAACAAAAAAAAATAGTTGCACTTTTGTGTAAAGGAGTGTGAAATCAGCGTGACTATCGATAGTGGCCAAAAACAGTGAACAGTTTGTAAAAATAAAAAATATCGATACTGTCAATAGTTCCATCGATAGTTTTCTAACTCTAACGGTTTACTGTATAATTAGCTTACATGTCAGGACACTTAACAAACCGTTATTACAAAGCCTCCCAGACATCTCATGGGTGAAAATAAGAGCTTTGGCAAAGTTCATAGCGTCAACAAAGCGGTTTGTGCGCGTGTGGACTTTTAAAATCGCAAAAGGTTGGTAACTTCCTATGGTACCACAGCAGAGCTACATACATACCTCTATTGGACTATATTTGGAGAAGGTATGCTCTCCATTTATTCCAACCCAGCCTAACCAACAGTCATGTCTTTATCTCTGTCTACATATCGATCACTTTGCACGAAATTATCCTATGTGCCAGTTTTTCTATATTGACTTTTTGTTGATTAAAGGATGCTTTCCAAAGGTACTCCAGGTTGCTTTGCTGTGGAGCTCTACTTTAAATTTCTTCTCGAAAACAACTACCGTGTGCATATCATCTCTGGTGCCCATATGTCACTATTGGTCGTACTAGTAAGGCGTACATTCATCTTAGGATATTTGGGCTACGCCCCCAAGACTTTCCTGCTAGACGCTTGCGCACCATCAGTGCCTTCGTAGCTGTAAATGTGGTCAGGTCAACCTATGCCTTTCATAGATGTTTGAGTCCAAGATTGTACTGAGATACTTTATCTCGGTGGTGACATTTACCACGACCTTACTCAAAGTTATACTTTTAATGTTTTTTGTGGCCTAAGTGTGCCCTCTTCCTGAGGGCAGCCTAGATAACCTAACCTAACCTATACTTTTAATACTTTGACGCAGCACTCCAGGCTTCCAAACACCTATTTTTATTATCTTAAGTAAACCTATTATTTGGAAGGAAAAACACTGGAAATCGCTGTACAAAATGCATCAAGCCAGAAGGATACGCCGCACAATGGGACTACAGTGACCAAAAATAATAAAAACGGGCTAGCGAATTTTGAAAAAGCAATTACGCAGATGCATAGCAAAATATCCAATCAACCCAAATCATGGGACGAGCTTAAGGTAGGTACAATGTATTGAATTTTTATTGTATACCTGAATGAATGAACTTTGATATGCAAATAAAATAAAGATCATGCAGTACAAAATGGAAATGGGAAAAGGTGTAGGTGTTTGTGACTATCGGTTGTGTTACTCAGATGCAGCGTTCAGCCAAAAAAGAACGCTTCTCTGGACGAGATCCGTTTTCGATGGCCAAAGCTCTGCTTGCTTAGATCAGTTTTTATTGTATAAAATGTAGAGAGAATTGAAGATTTCAGTGCAAATATATAGCATGCGCATAATTTAGTATGCAGGTATTGTAAATGTTTTCGTTTGTCAATTTCAAAGGAATAAATAGGAAGTACTTTAGAAATAAAATAAATGTGTTCGTTAAATTTCCACTAAATCTATAAAATTTAGTACTTGGACCAAAAAAAGTTTAGTAGGAGGGGACGTCTTAATGAGAACTCTTCCTTATCTTCAAAATTAGAAAATTTCGGAGATAACGAGCAGGGTAGGGTACACAAAATTATATCAAAATTATATCAAAATGTAGCTTTTTAACATTTCCGCCTATTTTTTAGAGTTGGTGGACGTAAATATTAACTGATTTTTAGATTCTTTCAGATTTATGCTTTTCTGGTTAAGACCAACAAATACTCAAAATTTCATTAAAATCTAATAACATTTACTATTTCCGCCCACAAGTGCTGTGGGTGTGGCACTGGGTCGACTTTTACCATTTTCCACATTTCTTCATTCCTAAGTACAGAATGTGCCACATAGGAAAATCTCCGGAAACGTGGCATTCAACGTCAAAGAAATTAAATTTTTAAATTAAACGCACAAAAATAACTTATACACCAAATTGTTCGAAATCAATTAAGGAAGCAATAATTTCTTGCGTGATTCATTTTCTTTGAATGCTGAAAGAGTTATAAGCAAAAAATGGTAAAAATAATTGCACCTTCCACTCTTTAATTTAGAAAGGGCATGAACTGCCATTTACAAAAATTCAACTCCCGACCTCCTAGGCTCCTTATGGGTCCATAGGGAGCCCTTAGATAAATGCCCAAAAATCACAATTTACTTGTGTTTCGCTTGTTTTAAGTAATATAAGGCACGATATTTTCACGCAGAACCTTCTTTCGAGTAGGTGCCTTCGTAACCCTTGTCAATAAAATTCCGACTATCCCCGCCGCAGTATTTTCGCGCAGAACGCTCTTCCGTGTAGTGATTATATTACTTTTGTAAGACTTTTTTAAAGGAAACAACGCAGGTTTTTTGTAAAATTAGTTAATATTAAATAATAAAGTACTTTTACACAAAAGTGTGATCCCTTAGAAACGTGTGTATGAGAAAAAACATTAATTTCGGTCTACCCATTCCGACGTAATAAGCGAAGTAAAATCCGCTGTATAGACAAACCAACCCAAACGATTTTTTATTATAAAATAATTCTTTTTTATCAAGTTTTAATAATTAATTAATTGGACTCGGCCAAAATCGCTGAGGCGGTTAGAGCGCCAATAAAGAAGAAGAATTATTTAAAATTAAATTGCTGTATCCGTATGTATGTTTTGACTTTCTCTTTTGTTTGTTGTTTTCTACTATGTTACTTTTACGTCCGATCATATTTACGTGTATCGAACTTTTTAAAAAGGATTTAAATTTGTTTTTCGGTTCGTACGACCAAGAAAATTGATTCCCTGATGCAATTAGCAAAACTGTGTGTTTACAACCTT
Source organism: Rhagoletis cerasi (assembly GCA_029783565.1). Taxonomy (NCBI): domain Eukaryota; kingdom Metazoa; phylum Arthropoda; class Insecta; order Diptera; family Tephritidae; genus Rhagoletis; species Rhagoletis cerasi. The sequence goes on from JAPVRG010236070.1 coordinate 10,800, forward strand.
CTAAAAAGTTCTTTGCATACTCATTTCAAGTCAAAAAAAGAAAAAAAGTTTTAACCCTTCAATTTTGAAGGTAATTTAAAGGGTTAAGGTAATTTTTTATCCACCGATAGTATTTTTACTGAATTCCCTATTCGAAAAGCTTTAAAACCTGTTCTAATTATTTCGCTATCTGTTCTCGTTCTCGAGACATAAAATTTTGTCGCAGAAAAAGTTAATTTTCCACCCTGTGCGGCATTTATTAGTCATATATTTTTCTGTTTTATTGGAATAAATATTTAGCATTTTCAAATTATTATACTAAGAATGTTATCTACCGATCACGCTTGATTCCAACCTGTTATGTTTTAGTCTGTTAGTGTGCTATCAAAAAGAGGGGAAATTCGAAGCCATTCACGCAAAGACATATCCAGACTATATTTGTTATATTTTTTATATTTTTGAATGCACGCAGCTATATAAGGTCTTATTTTATTCTTTGATATGTAGTTAATGTGCATATAAACAAATAAGAACAATTTAGTAAACGCTGAAAGTGCAAAATGGAAAAGAACTTAAAATATTGCCTTTTTGATAATTACCAGTGACAGATTTCAAATTGTTGGTTTATTTCTAATAAGGAGCACTTTCTAATATTTCAGTTACTATTTGCCATGATTTTTGAATGTCTCCGTTTTGCGCTGAAAAAGTTATACTCAAAAAAATACAGAAGGTACCCTGAGTGACACGTCAATATTGTTATTTTAATGACTTTTGATTGTTTATTAAAATTAAAATCACATTATTAAAATAAAAAAAAAATTAAATAAGTTACAAAAACTTGGCACATTTGTTATCAAAATGGCTCACGTTTTCTATAAAAAGTAAAATTATATTAATAAAATTAATTTAAAGGTGAGTGACACAAAAGCACACGGTTCCGAAGATTTGCCCATATACGAAATTTCAGCGAGTTTGTAGTACGGTTACTACTTTTGGGCGCAGCTTATATGCGGACGTCCCACTGTGCAAATCGTATGAAAATTACAACCTACAAATAATTATGAAACATAATTTCCAAATTTTCCTCACTGTGCGCCGCACAGTGGTATTTCGGCGGAAAAAATTATATTGATGAAAGTCACATTTTGTCGTTTTTTATACTAATTACTAATACTAAACCCCTTGGGTGACCCGGTTTTACAAGATTTGGCAGCATATATAATTTCAAGTTTGAAAACTAAGCCAGTAAATTCATGGGTCTGAATACCTACATAAAAAAATTTTAAAACATACTTGCTTCAAGTGACAGAACTCTGAAACGAAAATCACCTTAACAGAACATTTATTGTTTATCTTAAGAGACATATGTCTAATTATTGAAAATGTCATTACAAGACTTGATTTTCCGTCCAGTATGTATAAATATTTAATTTGAAGAAATTAGTATTTTTCTCCGCGCATTTCTTAATTCAATGGACTACATCTTTTTTTCTGCTCCGACCGATTTGTTGTGATATAGCACTAATTACTTCTATACTAGTTAGGATTAATATGTAATCTAAATATTCTAGCTGCAATTATCTGCAATTCTTTTTGTTAAGAGTGATTTAACTAACAAACCTATTTTTATCCGAAAATAGTGCAAGCATTAGAAATCATAAATAATGTAGGTAATTAACTTCTAAAGGACATGGTAAAGTATAAAAGGGTAAGTTATTATTTTTTACTTCATCTTTTATTATCTGTTTCGGAAAGTAACTCCGAATTTAACTAGTGTGGCAAATTACAACATTCCTAATTCAGAGTTAGCTGAAATAGCAATTGCAAGTAATCGTGAAGTGCATAAACTTATCGAAAATCTTAAAAATAAATATCCAAACCTTCCTGAAAGGGGTCTTGAGAAAATTTATACTGGAATAAGTAAATCTTTTTTGCCTACTTTTAACAGAAAGTGGCAAGCTGCATCGAGAGTGAACAAATGTTTTTTTCCAAGAACGAGGACTGGTTAAATGGGATGATGATGTGTGGACTATTTATATTAGTTATGACATAAATGATTGAAAATAGTTAAAGTGTACTTTATTTGAGGCATTTCGCCTAAAAATAAAATTTTTCTGTTTTTAACCTTAGATATAGGATAAGCAGTACCACCCACCGTGAGGCACCATTTTTATATACATACATACATATATAGAGTTTCTGCTATAACTTGGCTTGCATAAGTATGTAGTTTGTATAATACGAGGACTTTTCTTTACGTTTTAATAGCTTTTTAAGTTTCTTGAGTTTAGGCTTGTATGGGAGGTGTGCGTAAAAATAAACCGATTACTGCCATTTCAAGGGTGTTTATTTATATTATCATTATAAATATATGACCAAAATTTCGGAGTCGTGCATTCATCGCTGCGCTTTTAATTACATCTTTAAGCATTTTTGAGGTTAGGTTTGTATGGTTTGCTAATTTTTTGTATGTTTACTTACTCCATTATTGTTAATATATGAACGAAATTTCGATGCCCTTCATTCATCGCTGCCCTTTGTATGGCATTTTTAAGGCGTTTTTGAGGTTAGATTTGTATGGGAGCTATGCTTTAAAATAAACCGATCACACCCATTTTTGTTTTTTTTCTTGATGTATGTTAGAGGTTACATACGAAAAAATAAAGCCCTACGCCTACTCTTTCTAATTTTCTCCAAACAATGTATGGGGCTAAACTACTAAATTAAATTTATTTAAAATTTTATTTTAATTCATTTTTTCGTAAAAGTAAAATCAAAACAATTTCAACTAGACAAATTTTAAGTTTAGCACAAGGGTGAATTCATGAATTCGCCTTGGTGTAGCAAATGCAAAAAAGCCAAGACTTTTCCATGTTAAACACTGAGAGAGTTATATGAACAGAAATGAGCCACCATTATTCAATTGAATTAGGTGAGCCGCGGAACATCAACTGAGTTAATTAGTTGCATTTTTTGAGAGGGGAGTCTGAGTTACCGATTCACTGTTGGGAGTCAACTCAATAGCTCAATTCTGACTTGAGTTGCCCACCTCTAGTTGAAAGCGCAGAACATGTCGTGAAGATTATGTATACATGTTTGGGATATTCATAAGTGTCATATTTTTGTGTGTCGTAAACTTTAAATAACGAAAAATATTTATTTTTAAGGGATTCGCAAGATATAATGATAGTCTTTTCATGGGATTTCACGCTGTTACAAAATAGGAGGTTGTGGTTTCAAGTTCTCTAAATATGTATTTATCTAACCGTTAAAAACAACATTTTGGTATTCAAATTTCAAGAACGAGTTATTTTCAATATTTCTTGTTCTTACTTTTTTATTGTGCCTGCGATAGCGACACTCATACTGACTAATATTTTCTTTGTTTTTTATTTCTCAGATAAGCGAAGACACCTTTTCCCACCGCTCTGTTTATTGTTTTTTTTAATAAAGGTCATTTTTAGCGCTATTTTTAAAATACTAAAATTTTTTAATCTTAAGAAAATTTTCCGTCCTAACTTTTTTCCAGGTATGCGCTGCCACCAGACACGTATTTCCCTAGTCAATTTGCTATTAGCTTGTATGTACAATGTATAACAAAGCACGAATCAATGCTTGCACGAAGATAGTGGAGCGTTTGAGCAGGTGTGAGCGAAATTTGCTTATTGTAAATTGGTTCACGTTTTTGCTGACTCATCCGCGGCACAGTATCTAATTTAGAGCTACACCACATTTTTTACTGATTAAATATTAATATCTTTAATCGTGCAAACCTTTTTTACTGCACATCAAATCTCATGTACATACATACATAGATGTGTACATAATTAAGTACCTAACAGATACCACGCTGCGTATACGTACTCACCTTCTACAACAATTCGACTCTGACGTCTCAGCGCCGCTGGTTGCGACATAGGTCCTAATGTAAATGCTTTAACAAGCAGCTGGAATGCAAAACAACAGAAAACCAATCAAAATATAATTAACCAATAGAACTTAATGAACTACATGCCAACGAATACTTACTCTAAAGAGCACCAACATCGAAACAAGTAAAATAAAATAATAGAAAAAAGCAATCATTGCCATTCTTCTAATGCCGATTTGTTTGAACAGTATGTACAATTGAACTGCCACACATCTACTAAATTGTGTTGTTTCAAAATTAATGTAAATAGGTTTAACTTTTAAAAGAAATAGTACTTCGAAAAGCGTTCGTGCACGTATGTACACATATGTGAGATACATGGGTATTTACGCATTGACAAGCGAATACTCGGTGCATACTTCTGTAATCTTATCATCTTTCGAAATGGGCAAAACAGTTAATAATAACTCTAAACTTTGTCAAATAATTGTTTATGGCTTTCATTACAAATTGTATTTACGAGTAGTTAGCTATTTTTGCGTTCTCTCTTAAATGAGCGCGAGTAGAAATAACACCAACTTTGATAGATAGTTTTTTGCATTTGTATGTAAAATAGTTATTCCTCAGCGTTCCTAATGCAATATAAATTAATAATTTTGTGCCACATGCAAACTCATTAACAGGTTTAGATCCGCTTTCATCGATATTCGTTTCTGCATACATTTATCATGTATTGAAGTGCTTCAAGATTTGTTTATAAGATATACATATTAGGGATGCCAATATTTTCGGTCCCGGGATTTTCGGGATCTCGTTATTACAATCCCGAAATTTCGGGATTAGTCCCAGGATTAAGATATTCTTATTTTGCAACAACTTAACTCGAAAAAAATTGCATCAATTTTGTTGGTGAAACTCTCCTACTAAAGGGTGGTTAAATTTTAAGGGCCGATGTTGATTTTGAATAAAACACAAATTATTTTGGAAATTATTGTAATTTATTTTTATAATGATAATATGGTGTGGTTCAATTATGTATTCAACAAAATATCGGCCAAATGTCCGCCGCGACCTCGGCGGCACACCTCCATCCGATGGTCCAAATTTTCGATGACGCTGAGGCATAATTGAGGTTCTATGCCGTTAATGTGCCGAATTATCTCATCCTTTAGCTCTTGAATTATTGCTGGCTTATCGACATACACCTTTTCATTCAAATAACCCCAAAGAAAGTAGTCCAACGGTGTCAAATCACATGATCTTGGTGGCCAATTGACATCGCCACCACGTGAGATAACACGGCCATTAAATTTGTCGCGCAAAAGAGCCATTGTTTCGTTGGCTGTGTGGCAAGTGGCACCATCCTGTTGGAACCACATATCGTCCACATCCATATGTTCCAATTCGGGCCATAAAAAGTTCG
>JAPVRG010236073.1:0-16651 GCA_029783565.1 Rhagoletis cerasi
CAGTTTTTGAGATATCTCGATGAAATTGGGTATCGAGATGTATTTTTGTATTATATTAGACATTTATCGGAGCTGGTAGGATCGGGCCACTATAGCATATATCTCCCATACAACCGATCGTTCAGATAAGAGCTTTATGGCCATTTCTCCCTCAGTTTGGAAGATTGAACCATGAAACTTGGTGAGATATTTGCTAATAGATCATGGAATATTTGTTCAAAAAATCACTAAGATCGCAGCTATATATATTACTAGCATACCCAGCAGACGCAAGCCAGCAAGCAAATTAAAATCAGTTTTTCAGTAGTTACTATTTACATTGATTTGCGCGTGTTCATGAAAGGTATAAAGCCTTCGGCTTAACCGAAGACAGCCTCTCCTTACTTGTTTTTATTTAATTTTTCACTGATGAATTTTATCTTTTTTCATCAATTACTGAATTTAATATAGTATGAAGAATATTTAAACATAGAACGAATAAAAAATTAAAAAAGGTGATCTACTAAAAATGTTCTACTTTACCGTAAAAACTACAAATTTGCAAGAATACTTAATATATTTTACTTAACCTAGCTTTAGGCATATCTTGGTACATTCATATTTAAATGGACTGTAGTTGTGAATCATAATTTTTCAGTTAAATGGCTTTGGTGAGACCAATAGTAAATGTAGTCTAATAAGTTGGTCTACAGCACAGTCTAAACACTAAGATTTTGCCTTTTTTTGCTTATTTTGACGCGCAACCATTGCCAGCTAGTTAAACTTATAAGTTTATATGTTCCTAAAAAATAAATATATATGTTCATATGTATATAGTTGAAAAAATCAGAGGATAACCTCTCCCTTCGATAGCATATCAAGTTTTAGACTCACATCAAGCAAATAGGGCTATAAAAAGACAGAATATTTTCGAACAGTGCGAGACAAAACTGTTTTAGAAAAGGTGAATCACTCCGAGTTCTTCGATCTGAAGTTTTAAAAAGAAATATGCTCTGTCTATCTGGCGCATTCAACTACAGTTACGTTACTTTGACCACCCTTTGTATGCTATTGGACAAGTTACCCACACCAGAAAATGCGCTGAAATTTCTATAAAAATAAGAAAAGATTTCCTGAAAGGTTATTTTGCTACGTTCCAAATGTACCTAAAATGATGTGCTTGTATATACTTTCAATTGAAGAAAGGTACGAACTTTTCCATCACTGTAGCTAATGGAACAGCTCCCTGCAAAAAGAGGGACTATATTAAATACTAGTACAGGACTACGCTTCCTTGTAACCAACACTAGTAACCAAAATGGTCCAAATATAAGGAGAAAAATGTGTTCAACGCATATTTGAATTTTTTACGTTTGCCGTGGTCCAGGTCAGCATAACAAGTATGCAACCTGGTCCTTTTGTACATACTTTACAACACCCAAAAACGTTGGCTCAATGAAAAAGTTAATTGACTCTATTTAATTTCTGTCAGAAATGTGTCTGTGAAACCAAGGGAAGATAGCCAAAAGAGAGTTAGCCTATTCCCGTATTCCAACATTTGGTCATAAATAGTGAATAAATACTGAATAAATACTGAAGCTATTATATATGTGTATGCGGAAGCGGAAGCGACTTCGCGATATTTCTGACTAAACCCTGGGTAACGACGCAATTTTCCATGCTTTGATACATTGCGCTAACATAATGTTTGTTTACATTGCGTGGGATTGGTATAATAAAAATTTCTTTATTGTTAAGTTGTTTTCAAATAAAAGCAAAATACAATACTGCAAAATAATAATAATTATATTTATGCAAATTTTTGTATTATACATTTTTTTTTAAGATTCTCACTTATTCTTAATTTTTTCGAATTTTTAAGAAGTTTCACTTCTACATATCACGTGTACGGTGCTACACGCGTGTTTTTTTATATTTTTATTTATTTACTTATTTTATTTAACCTTACATATTTGCTTATTTGTTTACATGTTCTTTGTAGATGGTCTCATATTTGTATTCGATCAGACATAACATCAAAATGATAATATAAAGTTTCGACCTTTATTTTATTTGTCCTGAATACGAAAAAGAATCTGCGAAGTGCAGAAAAAAACTGTATTGAAAGTAATTTTGAATGAGGATATTTAAAAAGAAACTTGTAAAGAAACTAAACTCCCGATACCGCCTGCATGACTCCTGCACGAATTTACAACTAACTTGAAGTTAGTTTTTTCATAGCTAATTAGAAGTTAGTTATTTATCGGAATCCCGCAAAAAAGCTAACTAGAAAGTTGGTTACTTTAATCAATTGATAGTGTTTTTTCTGCAGGGTATGTAATAGCAAACACTTGTGTATATAATGGTCGTAAAACTTTCGTGTGTGTAACTAGGTCTTTGTAAATACTGGAATTTTCGCAAATAAAATGTGATGAGCAAACAAATTGGACATGATGCTTAAAATAAATAAATAAACAAAGTTTGCGAAGCATAGAGCTCATGCCACACATTCAATAATTGGACATGCATGCTGCAGTTGAGGCTTATAATATCAAAGCGGTCAAAAATTTATTGCATACAAAGGGGAGTGTTTTTGAATATACCCAACGTTTATTTTCAGAAGTTGACCAAATTTATGTGTACATATCGAGCCCAAATTTCAATTTTGGGGGAACCAACAAAATTATCGTTTTAATTTTTTTGGTGAAGATAGATAATTTTTCATCACTTAAACCATCTCACGAAACATGATTTACGAAATAGTACCGTTAAAAAGACAAAGCAAAAACAATTGCAGCGTAACTGAATTTGCATTTTGTTTACATTTCTGTGGTCACAAGCAATAACCGACTGAGTCGGAAGCCCGCCTTTACAATAATGCACCATTTGCCTTTTTTATATAAACTACAAGAATTTGCTGCATACACCAAAAGTGCTTCTGAACGCTAACACGCGTATAGTGTGGGTTTTTTAGTTTTAGAAACTATTCATTTCGAGTTGTTTTTTTGCTATTATAGATTTTGTGCAGAACGAGTAGATAATTATTTTATATATCGCATAAAATAGTATAACAAAACTTTATTTTTATTCTGTTCGTTCTTCAACAAGAATTCCCATGTCCCATATATACGGTGACCATCCGTACTTTATTTCAAAGGGCAGTCCTTTTTCTCATGATGCTGTCCTTTGACCTTATTTATTTTTATAAAAATATATTTTTTCCTTTATTTCAAATCATTTCCTTTGAAAGTATTTTTTTATGATACGATGCCAGACATTTATGCATTTCATATATTACAGCCTAGTAGATACAAATTTTGAAGGCGGCGAAGAGAAAATAAAAAAGTAGGTAATCTCATCCTTGTCATTTAACTTTTCGCGCCGAGTGCATGCACCATTTCTATTGAATGTATTAAAAGAAATAGAAAACAAAGGTTGTTCTACGGGTAATCATTCGCGATAGGGATTCACCATAGCTTAGGTTAAGTTATGTTGACTGCCACTCTGTATAAAGAATGTAGAGAGTCACCCTTTATCCGAAAGCCCCATTGTGATATACTATCGTGGCTTGAGGTGGGGTACTTTTTTCGTATGAAAAGAATCCACATACTTTCCCGTACACAACAGAGAAGGCTGTGGATATTCAAGGATCCTTAGTCTCCTGTGCAATCGTAAATGAGATGTTTCAGATTACAGTGTCGTATTTAGGATAAGGCAGGACAGTGGCAAAGAAAGTGCGACGACGCTTTTTATCGTATTCTCGTCCCTGCAACTGCAGTAGCAGTAATTTGACGGGAAGCCTTTATGCTCTTCATGCATTCCCGTCTTTCTTGTTCAATGAAAACAGATCAGCGCAGTTATTCGTTTGATTATAGCTTTCCGGTATTCGGGGGCAGAATTGAACGACTACAGATTAGTTCCCTTCCATGCCAGCTCGTTTACAATGCTGTTTCGTGGCATTTTTCTGTGCCCGGAAACCCAGAATATATTCTCTGTGCATAGCGTAGCCAAATCGATTAGAACCATTTTTCCTTGAATCGCTACCTTCGAGGAGGTATTTTTGCACTGTAGATATTAAATCGAAGCCTGATTTTCAGAGTAGACGGTGATAGAGAATTTCTATTACAGGAGAGCCGCCTTCTTTGTATCTATTTGTTCAACTTAGAAGACACCAAAGCACTCCGGTAGACGCAGGTTCATGCTAAGAAGTAGTTGTTCCGAATGGATGTTAATGTCTACTTTATTATTTAGCTCAGATACATCGCTTTAGATTGAAATGAAACTACAGTCTAGTTTTTTACATTTTACCATTCGCTCCTAACGAGGCCTCTTGTCGAAAGCTTTTTCCATTTGATTGCAGTGTTATAAGTAGGGCTGAGAACATCCGTATGTTTGGATATCCGTTTGGATATTTGTGTATACTGATATCCGGTTAATATCCGATCATTTGGGTACCCGGATATCCAGATATTCTTAAATATGTGAACGGATTCGTGAAATTGTTCATAAAATTACGTAATCTATTGAATTGGAAAATAAATAATAGAACACAATTGTTATTTTGTTGTTATTTTTTGATTCGAAAATCCAAATATCCGCGTATCCGGTTAATAGCCGTTCATTTTGTTATGCCGTTATCCGGTTATCACGGTCCAGTCGCCGGTTAACCGTCAGCCGGTTAGTCGTTTTTTCTGTTGCTTTCACACTGGCCGGTTCAGTTCACCTTAAATCGTTGAAAAATTTCTTCTTCGATAGAGGGCATCTACTACGCATGCGCGCCATCTAGTTCAGTTTCTGTAAATCGCTTTGAGCTCCTTCCCGGAGCTCCTTAACCGGAGTTGCCTCGCTTCTCGATCGACTGTTCTTCTTCTGGTATCGCGGGGTCTGCCAGGAGACCTGCCTCTGCCGATTAGGGGATACCATTCTAAGGCCTTATTTGCAACATTACCGTCTTCTTTTCCTAAAGTGAGGGCTATCCCCTTCCATTTCCGTCACCAAATCCAGGTCTCAATGGGCTCCATGTTAGCTTTTTTGAGACTGTTTTAGGCCAAAACTTCTGAATATCATTCTAAGGCATCTTTTTCCTAAACTTGCAGGCGCCTCGTTATTGCAGCAGTGAGCAGGTATCGGGAGCATATTGCATTTGAAAACCCTAGTCTTTAAGCTGAAACTCAGACTGTTGTTTCACCATAAAGTGTACATCGTACTAAAGGCCGCTCTGGCTATGCTTATTCGGCGCTCAATGTCTTCGTCAGTGCCGCCACCGCTGTCTGGGTATGTGAAATTCCTCACAGCCTCAAAATTTACGTACATACAGCATTAAAACCAAAAATAATGCCAGTCTGGAGATCAAGCAAAGAATAATTTTTGCTATTTTGGACCCGGCAGGCAAATGTAAAGCAGATCAAACTTCCAATATGCCCATCCTTTTATATATATGACGCAGAAACTTGGACCGAATCGAGCAAAGATTGAAGACTTTCGGGCTTTCGACAGAACGATTATACGTAAGATCTAATACAAAACAAGATATACATATTACTTTAGCAACTAGCTGTAAGATTAACCTGCCGCCCGAATGTGTGGAATGGCACTTACAGAAAGTGACAATACAATAAATTGTAATTTCTTTGGTAGCTCCCTCTAATCCTCCTACATATTAGTCTAAATGGACTTTTAGGAATTGTTGTTGGGACTCTGATTCTTACGAGTTCTTGTACACCATCAACATTCCCCATCACTTTTTGCGTAATAATATAAACCAATCAATTTGCTCGTCTGCGACTAAGAATGGACACAAATTGTCATCTCTCCAAAATCTTTCGCAATAAGAGCTCCACGAATAGTTTCAAAATAAATCCATACTGAAATTATGAAAAACACCTTCAAACTGAATCCGGAAGCAGCAACGTCCAAGTTTTCGATTAGAAAACGTTACTTGGAATAACGAATGGCATTATATTACATTTTCAGAAGAAACAGTTCTATATGGTGGATCCCGATGAATACGCCAATTATGTAAATTCAATATCCATAACATTCTCTACCACACAGGATGTATGAAGTCACCCAAAGGAAACTGGGGCAGCTCAGCCTACTATTGAACTGAGCAAAAAAACACACTATATTTCTCGAAGTTCATTTCCAGAGCTCATTCACAAATTCATTAGAAAGTCTTCACTCCTCGCGTAAGTTTGTTCTCTAACATTTCTTTTGTATTAAAATTACTCGTCACTTGCTATAGGATAAATACCAAATCTTTGCTTATAACAGCAAAAAATAACAACAAAGTATTAAGGAAATGAAGCCATGAAATAATACAGACAAATATACATAAGTATGTACATATGTATGTATGTGGGTAGAGTTCCACTAACATCACACTTAAATATGGCAAGCGGCGTGCACTTTCCCCTCTTAAATATCTGTATGAGTATTCATTTACCTCTCGCTTTGCCACTTAACAATTAGAGCAATCGAGGTTGGCAATTTTGAAGACTTGGAATGAATGACTGTTCTTATTTCGTTATCGGGGGATGGAATGGTACACTGAGAGGCCACGTGGGGTAATAAATGCATCCGAAGGGTACTTTAGCTATCCCTATGGCTATTAAATATGCCCACACACATCTAAATTGTTTGTCGTTTAGTAGTTTTTCTCAGAATTCGATGTGCAATTCAACTCAATAATTCCAAGTGTCATGATATTTCCAACTGTACATACATATACATAAATACATGCGGGTGTGTGGGTATGCATTTCAAATTGATTTTGTTCAACCATCGAAGTATTCCATCCTTAAAAACACATATCCCCTTACATACATACATTTCCTTTCATCTCTATTAATGCATCGCTAAGAGTTTTTCCTATCAGATTTTCAATAAATGAAGTTTATATCCTGGTTGGCATTAACTACATTTACTACCACATACTTACTAATCCCACAGTAAGCATTTTATTCCTTACCACCGATTTTCAATTGCATTGAAAGCACTCTATTCTAGCATTTCAACACTTCGGTGTCCTTAATACCGACTGTCTTCCTGTCTATCTCTGTTACAAATCTGCTTGCATGTCTGTCTCTACAGCTGTCTGTTTTAGCAATCCTCTATACCATTTCTCAGCTAGCAAGTTTGTCAGCTAGTTGTCAGTATTATTTGAGAATTCCCTTCGCATGTTAGACGGTTGCTTCGGTTTATTCGAGTATATTTACAAACATACATATTTATAAATAAATGCACATACATATATGCATATGAATGTGCAAACTTTGCCTGGGCGTTCGTGAGAAACTTTTATTTTAGTGCACCAGTATCCATAAGCAATGAAGGAAGCAGCGCATATTGCACATAGTCATTTTGCATTGTATCCATACGTCTGGCTGCTTGTCAGCAATTGCCAATTTTCTGTCTGACAGATATCTATGTGCAGGCACACGGAAGCAAAATATGAATATATGTATGTACATAAATTAAATAAAACAAACTATGTTAGTGCCTAGTAAGATTGGCGGTTCCATATTCTTTGCAATAGTGGCAACTAGGCTGGAGAGAAAAATTAACGAGGAAACATGAAGCAAGTTTTATTTTTGTACGTACATAAGTACATATGTATGAATATATGTATGTATGTACATATATGATTTTAATGCAATGCACATTCCTGATAATAATTCCATAATTTAACACCTTATCTTGAATTAACACCATGAACACAGTGCAGTACGGGCATAATTGCTGACGAAGCTTTGTAGCATTAAGTTGTATACTTCGTCAGGTCTACTTTTCGAGGTAACGATCAAAATATGGAAAACATGTGTTATAACGCGACAGAACATCACATGTACGTATGCAAGTATTTATGAACATGCGAAAGTTTTATTTCGTCACCTTTTGATTTGGAATTTGGTATTATGTTCAAGAGCCACACAAACAATTTGGTTATAAAAAAGATAGATCCTGAATACACGTTAAATACTATTAGCTCGCTATTTGAAAATATAAGTTTTATGAGTATCAATTATTTTTGTTTCCTACAACAGCAAGTCGACCTAGTCACCCTGGTGATGTTATTACGATTTGTTTCCACGGAGACGAATGAACGTATTGAAAGTAAATCCTCTATTATTACATTCACAAAAGTGGTTGCGGATAAAAGGACTACCAGGTAGGCTTCTATCTGACTCTTTCATAGAAAGAAGACCTAGGGCATGCCTAATAATAAAAAGCGGTGATGCAAATGATGAAAGGCTTTGTACGGTGGCAATTTCTCGCTCCAAATCGGCCATCTTAAACACCCTTACAAAGTTCAATGTGCCTCTTGGTAAAAATACTTTTTTACGAGTTTAAAAAAAGCACTAAAAATCTTACATATACATACGAAAAAAGTTGTTGTTAGTGAATTGGATTTTGCATTTGGTTTTGATCATCTTTCGTTGAGAATTGAAAAAATAATCTAACAATTTCGAAAAATTGTGTTATAAAATCTGTGTTTTAAATGGTTTAATTGGATTAATCGGAAGAGCTAGCCTCGTTTATGTACCCAATTGCAAATATTAATGAAATAAATAAAAAAAAGGTCTATTTATTAAAAGCATTTCTTCCACAGGCGCTGCACCTTTGTGTTTTTATTTTTCTTGATTTGAATCCAAACTATGCAAATACTGAGTTGTCAAAACCGATTTCTAAAAGCTTTAAAAGGTTGTTACTAAAATTTGAAATTGATCTAATTTATATGTATATGCTCAAAGTCCTCTTTTCCTTAACTACTGGCGATTTTGATTTAAAAGATCGTATTTCGTGCATAATTTTTCGTTAATTACTCGTCATTACCTCTCAATTCGCTAGCACCGGTACATTTTCCTGGTCGCTTAGCACCAGACCGCAAAAAGCCATAGGACCCATCAGCCTTACGTCCCTCCTACTGCGAACCCTTGAAAAGTTCTTAGAGAAAGTTTTCTTACAGAAAACCCTTCTCGAAAAAATTAATATGCTTACCTTCCGCTAAGTTCTACCGTCTTAGCTCTTCACAAGAATATTTAAAAAGTCCATGGACAACCAAGTGGTGGACGTAAGCTGCTTATTAGACGTCGAGGGTGCATTGGATAACACGGAACTCACGCTGATAGACAGTGACTTCCTGAGCAAAGGGTTTGACGTTACTATATCCTTCTGGACCCACTATGGAACATGAAAGAGTCAGATCATTAACAACGAAATGATGCTTGCAGGGTCTAGTGATCTCCCCTCCATTATGGTCCATTGCTGTAGATGAACTTCTCTGCCGTCTTAGAAAACAAAAGAGGGATCGCTGTTCAGAGGTAGGTTTGAGTAGACCAATGCCGGCAACACAAAAGACTCAGTTATGCATAGTTGGCACTGCATAGTAAGAAGTGAGTCGTGAGATTTGTCACATAAGGAATCGGTTAAATGAGCTTTGCGTGTTAGCGGCTACCTAACGTACAGCATGACATAAATAGAAGTCTATTGATTTTTTAGTCTCTTCAAAGCTGGCATAAGGTTTCTCCTAGATTTTAATACACATCGCGTACCGGAACGCAGTAGAATCCTGGGCAATAAGGCAGCAAATATTCTCCTCATGAAAGGTGCAGCGCAAGGTTTCATAGGCCCTTTCATAGATCTGCCATGGAGCTCCATTAGACGAAATTATTATACCTTGTTAAAAGTGGAAGTTGTTTGTTCGGACCAGTGCTAGTTGTGACACAAGGAACAGCAAACAGCGAAGCGAATTATGTGCCACTGTATAGCTCTTACTAGGTTCGCCTCGTGGGATCACCGCACCTAGAAGCATATGACCGAGGCCATAAAGTCTCGCGATGTACCTAAATGATGCGTTGGTCTGAGCCTTGTTCGCGGTAACTAGGTGACCTGTTTCCTCTTCTAAATAATAATCTAAAAATAAATCTCATTCTAACAACTTCCTTGACACCTTACTTAACCTTCCCTTTGTTTTCTGTTGTTTTCCGTTTTATATATTTTTTGCAGAAAAATACATTTTCCATTTCTGTTTATCTATGCTATGCACGCCATTCTTTTTTGTACACCACATTACAAGAATGTCAATGCCGCAATGCTGGCAATGACCGCAAAAATTAACTTTACCCCAGCAAGAACTAAGTACATAACAAAGTATTGACCTCATCAAAAAGTGTCTCGTATTTGCCTTGCCCAAGTACTTATTTATAAAAACCATAATGTGCAACTGAAAAACTGTGTAACAAATGCATGTTGTATGTCACAGCACGATGCAATATGTGCAAAACTATAGAACACAAAATGCGAAACGGAGGTGCCATAATGCAGCTCACTTCCGTTTCCGATAGAGGTACAGTTGTGCCGGAAAAGCAACAGAATGCACACTTTTTTATGTATATATTTATATATGCATATAAA
Source organism: Rhagoletis cerasi (assembly GCA_029783565.1). Lineage (NCBI taxonomy): Eukaryota > Metazoa > Arthropoda > Insecta > Diptera > Tephritidae > Rhagoletis > Rhagoletis cerasi. Next base: position 10,396 of record JAPVRG010236073.1, read on the forward strand.
GCGGACAATGAAACCGTATATGTTTATTGTAATGCACCGAATAGGTAAGTAGAACAATGGTAAGTATGCCTTTATGAATTGAGGCCGCAAAGCTTGTGCTCGTGCATGTGCTATCCTAACAAAATGTTGCAAAATTCTAAAGTCAATCTACAAAAATGTCTAAATTAAGTATATATAAACACAGTAAAGACATTGAAGTTGCTTGAACCCTTACAAAATTTTTTTACACTTCTCAGTCGTTGACCATTCTTTGGGGCCTTGGCTTTTTTTGTGCATTTCCATCTACATACATGTACCCATAAATGTTGCGCAATATTTGTTGTCATATTTTTTTGCTATATGTTATGCCATATTGACTGTATTGGATATGGGCAAGCGCGTCTAATTGTTTGTAAATATGTACGATATTAACAGCACAGTGTTTGCGTTGGTCTTCATTCACAAGTTGCTTCCCATATTGGCCACTGGCCATTGGCCCCAAATGGTGTCGCAACACATTCGTTTTGACCCTTTTCGTATTTCTTTTTCCTTTCATTTTGCTGGTAAATAAGTTCATTTGCTGGCTGAAATACTAATCAATAAGGCGGTAAAAAAGGAGTTCAATCGTCTTGTCTTACCGTGATTTTGCTGTTCTTGCTCATTAGAAAAATTGCTTAGCCAGTGTCGCTGAATTCGGCAACTGACTTTGGCAACCGAAAATGGTGGGATGAATGCTATAATGCATATTTATTTAACAAACAGGCATTGATTTTTGCACAGCAATACATACATACATACATATATACAAATGAGTGATTATGCAATGGCCCACAAATATATGTATACGACGATATTATACGCGTAAGTATCTATACATGCCTCTGGGTAAGTAAACCTGTTCAGAGCATATCAAAACATATGTAACTGGCGCCCTTTTAGCGCGCCTTTTATGCAATTATTTTTTATGTTCATATTTTGTCCTGCTTCCACATACATGTGTCTTTACGGTTTTACTGCCTGTATCCGCTTCCGTTTTTGTGGCATATTGCCAAATATGCTGCGGCGGTGTCCACGTCCACCAAAGCCGCATACAACTGCAGCGGTCTGACTGCAGCATATGTCGCGGCTGTAAATTACGGCTCTTCGAGTTTTTAATGTTTTGAAAATGGATTTTAAGGACATTCAATTAAAGAAAAACATATATTGCTAGAGAATGGATAAAATGTAATGGAAATTACTGTAAAGTATTTAAATAAATGCACAGTGAATAGTTAGCAGCAGCAGGGTTGCAATTTTGATTTTTTCATTCGAAGTGCTCCATGAACTGTCATTATTGTTTGCATTTTATTCTGCAATTTCAAATTTGGTTTACAGTTTTTGACACTTTAAAGTGAAAATTCAACAACAAAATACACGCAGATTCTTGTTTTTACTCGAATGCTGCTACCTGTTTAATGTGCCTTGATTTAAATTAAATTATTTAAATAAAACATACATAAATTGGCTTGTAGTTACAGATAAAATATAAGTAAAAGCGGTGCTCTAAATTAGTTATAATCAAGTTAAAATGCCTACACCTTTTAAAGGAAGTTTTAAAATTAATGAATGAAGGACGCAGAAATTGGCCTCATTTTTCCTAAAATCAGAAACTTAAACTTAAGCGGAGTACTTTGCTATAGAACTTTAAGCTCGAAATGTCTAAGTTTAAGGATTGGATTTTAAAAAGTCAAGAAAATCTTGAATTATGTATCTTTCAAAAATTTGTGGGTACCTATAGTGTCCTCAGATATACATATGCTTATTTAAAATTTACCAACAGCTTTCAAAACTCTAACCGCGGGCTTTGTTTTTGTCGTTACTGATTTGCAAACTTCAAATATATTTTCCAATCTTAACACGTTTTAATTATTATCACTACGTTTATATCAACTCGCTTTCTAGTTGGCCTAGATTTCAGTAAAAACTTTGCTGTCGACTTTTTAAGCCTTTTTTGAATATATTTAGCTCAAAATCTGGCTCGATTCAATATTTAGCAGTTTGTTTCAGGTTTCTTCGTTTTTTTATGAAGGATATAGAGGATTTCAGTTTCACACTTATTACTTTAGTAAAAGTTAATACTATAAAAGAAGTTTACTATAAACTAAAGTTCACTATTATTAATATAGTGAAAGTTATGCAGTTAAGACACATTATTTATATGTAGTAGTAAGTACTTAAATCAAGTGAGCTTTTCCATTGGTATGGGAATAGGGTTGCTATTGTGTGCAATTTCTTTACTATTGATTTTGGCGTTCAGCACAGTTTCACAACAAGCTGTCCTGTTCAATATCCACATCTCTATTACGGCGCCTTAAAATATGCAGCAAAATCTCGATTTTAAGCGCTCGAATGTTGCCAACTGTAAGTGTTCATATGTATGCGACATGTATTGCGAAGATCGTAAATGTATGTTACAGTTTTTTACTACAATTCATGAAAGGATTTGGTGAAATGGACAAACGAATATTGTAACATTTTATACAGACAAGACTGAAAAGTAAAAAAAAAAAATTTAATAAAAACCTTTCGGTGCTTGTACCGAAAACACGTTCAAATTTTAAAGTCTGAAGCATAGGTAAAATTCTACCAACTTTTACATCACTATTTCGGAACACGTGTTCGCTTCTTCCTCTTCCTCCTTACAATTTATTCTTTGCTCCTCATTCTCTCGCTATTATGACGTCACACCCGGTTGCTCTCGGCGCAATCTTGTATTCTATCATTCTTTATTCGATGAAATATCTTAAAATTCATTCAAAAGATAACTTACTTTTGCAGTTTTGCAGCTGTTTTCAGAAATCTCTTTTCGTTCGATTTATATTCACTGTTTCGTAAAGATGTATGACTTACCTGAAAAAAGATGAAAATATGTACATATTAGTCATATATGTTTTTGTATGTAATGGTAGAAAAAATGTATTTATTTCCTATATAGGTACATTGTCCATACATGTGTACATATATACTTGAATATATAAAGCTTATAAAATACAGTGCAAAATTATGTACATATGTACGCTTATAACACTCCACTCTAATTTGCAGGAGGTTCTTTGCCATTTCAAATTAGGTTATTCAGCAAAGTTCTTTCCTACAATACTTGCATAAGCCTACGCCAGGGACGTGTCTTTACGCAAATTTTTTAGAAAGTTAATTTTCGAACTAGCATAAATGCACTACCTTCCTGACGTGTGTTTAGTATATAATGAGAAAGTTAAACTAGCTAATATTCAATGTCCTTTGCAAGCATTTTAAAAAAATTCATTAACACTTCTTCTTATCATGCCTTAGAGGTTTAGTTTGAGCGAGTTCCAGGCTACATGCTGCTTTGTATTTGTACAAAGTAACGAGTTCCTAGATGCAGCGTACTTACGTATATACTTATGAGTCTATGAAATATACAAAAGTTTCTTACAGACTAGTGAACAAAATTTAGCATAATTTCTAATTAGAATAGATAATACTTATAAAATTGAGTTCAAAAAGATCTTGAAAACAACTATCGAGCAAGAAAAATCAATTAAAATATTTTTCGAGATCATATTGAATTCACTAATAGCGCGAGCAATAGGGGCGTTACGAGCATATTCTGTTTTGTGATTATCCCCATAAAATGGGGAAAAGTATCGTAAGTTACACTGAGGAATATTAAAATTAATTTTCTCTAAAAGAAAGGGGCAATCCGTAACACCATTAATAATATTAAACGTAAAAGACAAAGAGAGCACAGATCTTCCTGTTTCCAAAGACTTTAAATTTATTAATAAAAGACGAGAACTATAAGAAGGTAAAGGTTCAGAAAAGTGTAAGTTGCGTAAAGCGAACTTTTGGAAGACTTTTCGGACATGTTCAATTCGATTTATTATAATTTTATGGTAAGGCCTCCAAATAATTGCAGCGTATTCGAAATTAGAGCGAACAATTTAAGCGGAAAATTTTGTGCTATTTCGCCTCACAAAACCCAACATTGCATAAGATTTTGCGATAAGGTGGCATATCTGACTATTAAAAGAAAAATTAGATAAAAAAATTACACCCAGATCTGTAATCTCATTAATGGAAATTAACATTGTATTAGAGATACATTAAGACGCAGGAACTATATTGAAAATTTTTGCATAAGTGACTTTAAAGCATTTTTTTTTAACATTCAAAGGAAGACGAAATTTAGTGCACCAACGATGCAGATTATAACATGCAATGTATCGTGTTCCGAATTGCCGATACGCATGAATCGAGCATACCACGCATTCCTGATTTTCGTTATTCCCAAACTGAAACAAAACAGGAGGCTTAAGGCTTGGTTTATTTGCATAAATAAGCTATTAAGCATATGTTTTAACGCTTTCGACAGAACTGGAAATTGATCGACTTAATACAATCTTTATGGAAAGGCCTAACGCCCGATATTTTATACTTAATATGCGGTTGTAGCAGCATAAATCTTTCTTCCTCAAAATATGAATTCTTTTGTTTCAGTACAAAGATTGGATCAAAATTTTATCACATTCCCTGACAATCTCCGACGCAAATAGGTCTCCGGGCATGCTTAACAACCAGTGTTGCCAGATGACGACGCCGTCGTCATTTTGATGATTTTTCATTTCAATGACGTTATGACCATTTTGTACTTAAAAATGACGATTTGAGACTACCCGTCGCCATCTATAAACATTTACAATTTTTAAATTTTTTTGTTTCATATTTAAGTACATAATAACAAAATGGCGTAAAAATATAAATGCAAGTATTTTATAATTTTCCCCATTTTATACTGTTTTGCAACACTGTGAAGTTTGCTGATATTTGCGTTTATCTTTCGTCATGGACAAATTTGTGAAACTAATGTACCAATGTGAGTGTCGGATTTATGAATGTCGTTTTTATAATGAAATGTGAGACAAAATCAAAAAAAGTAAATTAAAAAAAACTTGTTTAGTTTTTAATAAAAACAAGATTAGTTCATCTTTCATATTGCATTGTCAGCGGATTCTGAGCTGAGTTTGAAGCTTCAAGTTTTTAGCTTATCGGGGAGTTGGTCAAAAATTAATTGCAAGATTTGATTACACACAAGATATACTTAAAAAAAAATCTGTTTTTTACATTTGTCTTGCAACAGTTTCCGCACGCATTTAATCAATCAGAACACTGCTCAAGACATTGATAGCGGGTTTAGGGAATTATATTTTTTGACTTTAAGACATATTTTGACGATATTGATGCAGTTTCTCCATAGTTTTGTTTTTGGAAAGCTACTTCCGATATTAAAAAAGCTAATTCTACATACAATTGTTCCATGCAAATTCGTTTCGTTTTAAATATCCTTGCCGCACACATCAGCAACTTTAGAACGATTCCTTTCCAAAATTCATTTAAACAAAACAAAAACTAGAAACCTTTTGTAAACTGACACATTAAAAGAAATCTTGTGGGGAAAGATTACTTGAAAGTTAAATAAATATGCTAGAGAAAAGGAACTCAAAAATTTATACATATGTATCAATGTAACTAAAAATCTCATAAGATATGAAACAAAGCATGATGCATCATGAAACAAAGCACATTTTGTATGCATGACATTTTACGATACTACGATGTTTTTGTTGTTTGTTAGACTGTTTCAAAAAAAAAACGAAATTGTTGCACAGGTCTCTTTAAAAAATTGATTTAGAAAATTTTTGTAGTGCTTATGAAGCAAAATGTTGGAAATTTTTTTTTTTCATGCTTTTTGAACATATTTTCCACAAAACTAAGTCTTTTCAGGGGCCAGGCTGGGGGCCCCTAAATAGCCCAGTCGCTCACGGAGCCTTTCCGACACCGGGCCGCCCCGGGAAGTAACGGTGGCCTTACCGTGGCAGGGGGCGCTACTGCGGTGGACGACATATTTCCCCACATATATTTTTGACCACTGCGTCCGCCTCGTCGGACAGGTGGTCGTACGACCAAGATGAATGAACTTAACAAAAATCCAAAATCGAAGCAGGAGGAGGAGAAGAAGAGAAGGGAGGAGTACGCAGGTAGGGAGAGTGATTCGGTCGCAAGAGTCCCCAAGGGAGATGCGACAAGCGATGACTCTGATCTGGACAGTGTTGATGAGGGCGCATCGAGTGTCAGCTCAGTAAGAGAGAAGGAGCTGCTAGCGAGTCCAGTGAGGGACGACGTTAATAAGGGCAGAAGATTGCGAAATAGAGAGGGGAAAAGAGCCCTATCGCAATACAGAGCAGCTCTCAACATTATT
>JAPVRG010236080.1:1882-14943 GCA_029783565.1 Rhagoletis cerasi
AGGATATATAATGGATATTGAATCCCAATGTAAGTGGTTTAAAAACATTATTTCCGATTTTATATTTATTTTGTCCTTGTCGTTATTCTTGAGTGTTGTGATTATGTATTTGTATTCAACATAACCTATATGTTTCGTAGAAAAAATGTTGTATTTGGGCATGAACTTGCATAAATGTACAAACGTGGAAGTGTTCGCCAAAGTGTGCATTATATGTAGAAACTTAGATCTCGCCAGCATTTTTCAGCAAACTCCCACAATTGTCTTTTATTTTAGCCCAATTTCCGCTTAGCCGTACCGAAATACTTTCGTTTTGGCAAAAAAAAAAAAATAAAAAATTGGCCGTGTTTTTTATATAGTATGTCATAACTATTTACTGCGCCAACTTTCAACTTCGTAGCTGCATTAGTTTAATTTATGCCAAAAAAAATTGAATTGGGACCATAGTGCACTGGTAGTATTCACCATAAAGCATATGATTCATTTAAATGGACCGAAGTCCAAAAATGGCACGGGAAATTCGATATGGTCAAAATAATAAGAAATCTTCTAATTAACAACGGATTTGTTCATATGGAGTTTTGCTTTGCTTTAAATACGCAAAATGCTGTATTCAAAGTTTTGCAAAATACTTGAAGAAAATAAACTATATTGTATGTTACTATTTCGTTTCGTTTATTACTTCAACAGTTCGGGGCAAAACAGCTGAGTCCACTTACATGTTTCAAAGTCCACTTTACAAGTTTCAAAGTAAAGTGTTTAACTTACATATTTAAAATTACATTAAAAGTGAGATCTGAATTGATGGAATCATTTTCGAATATTGGAGTGAAGTGTTGCTAAAAATTCACCCCATACATCTATGAATGATATAATAGTCGATAAGCAAATGGGTATTGTTTTGTACGGTTTATTTTCGTACCCTGATAAGATTTTTACTCGTGTAAAATAAAAAAAAAATGGACTTAGCAACTTTCCACTCTAAGCGAGCAATTTGTTAATATGCATATCTCCTACCACACATTTTTAATTGTTGAATAAAATTTTTAAATTTCATAATCAGTTTTTTTTTAAGTGTACTGCGCTCTAAGAAGATTATAAAAGTAACTGAATTTCGCAGCGGCGAATCATTAGTTTTTATGCGTATATACGAATCGTTTTTCTAAACAAAAATTCAAAAATAAATATAATAAAAAAAGCGTGATCCTCATTTGAATAACATACGGAAATGCTTTTTGGGTTAAATATAATAACACATTCTTTACCATTATTAGCGTATATTGTAGGTGTTAGTGCGGTGAGTGATTTTACGTAATGTTGCAAAACTACTTACAGGATTTAAGTTTTAACAAATCAAAATTGGTGAAAGAGATTAAGTGGTGTTGTAAAAATTATACTTTTGTCAAATATCAAGATTCCTGATTATATTAAGCAATAATAACGGTGTTAATGCGTTAAGTGCTAAAATTCAATATTAATTACTAGTTTGACAAAACCTTTACAAGTGAAGGGGCTAAGTTTAATTCATCAGGGACACAATAATACAAAAATAGCAAATAAATCCGATTACCAAATATTTTTGCGCTACCATAATTAAAGAAATATATACATAAGTGCCACATATGTGTTCAGAAAAATCCAAGGTTTTTAAAAATCCTCATACAGTCCCATGATACAAAAAAGAAGGTAGTTTCAGTAAACCAGTTTTTGATTAAAAAGCATATTTTTAACAATTGCTCAATTGTGAAAAATTCGAAACGGCGTTACCCAATTTAACTTTTTTGGTAGAGGAGATTTTATATCATAAATTTGGGATTATATTTAAAATAATTGTGTAAACTTTTACCTCTTAAAAATAGTTAATATCTTATCCTAAAAATGTTTAAACTTTACATTAAATTCGATGACCATTCCCCGATAACTTTATTTTTGGATTAATAAACATTTGCAAAATATTTAATGTCTTTAACGTCATCTGATTATTTCACAATGTACCTAGCAAGAACTGTTGCAGTATCTTATATCGAACACGATTGTTTTTTGTTATAATTCAGACACTGAAATTACACATTTCGATGTGTCATTTAATGCATATTTTCTCCGTCTATTTAAGCGCACGTCTTTCAAGTAACTTGTAATTAAATATGTTCTTACCATAATAACCATTAAATAGCTAGATTTTTGATTTACGATCATTGTAAAATCGTTATTTTCGGACTTTTATTTTTGCATTTTAATTTTTTTTTTTCAAATTTAATCGTTCCATAAAAAATCGTTATTTTGGGGTTTTGTTTTTCGATCTGGGTAATGTTTAGTTATTTGTACAATGATTTTGGAGTGTAGGGCCGAGTGGGAGGAGGCGTGGCCTCCCAACCCTCCCTAATAGAAAGAGGATTGATCAAACTTTACGAAAAGCCACCCCTCCCCCTCTAACCATCCCAGAGACCCCTGTGGAACCATTTGAAAATGAGGAAAAATTACCATTTACAGAGGCAAACTGAGCAGCTTGTACTGAAATATAACCCAACTATAACTAACCGAAACCATTGCAGATTTGAATGGCAGAACTTCTTTAAGCGTGGGCGGCCTTCGGCCGCGCTTTAGGATTATAACCCTTACCAAATAGAATTCTCCTTTTGGTGCGCACCAACTGGGGCTACCGCTCCAGTGATGTAGCCTTGAGAAAGGATGAGGTAACCAGAATTCTCCTTTCTGTGTGGTAAACCTGGGGCTGCCGCCCCAGTGATATACCCGGGTATAAAACATTTATTGTAATCAATAGTGATGTCTTTTAATTTTCACTATATATTCCCAAAACAATGCATTTTTCAAATCAAAATTTATTAATAAATTAGTGGCCGAAAATTATAAAATTTGGTATCTTGACTACAAGTGTGTGTAAAAATTGTTTGTATCGGGTAACCCATTTGGGCACGATAACCCGAAATCATTGTACAAATAACTAAACAATAGCCTTCGATCTTTTTCACCCATAATGATGGAAACTGCGTTTTTATTATTAAAAAATTAGATCTGAAAATAGAGGTTATGGTATGATCGAAAAACTGAACAATCAAAAATTGATCGATAAAATAAAAATTCAAAACTGACGATCATTCTTGATCAAAAAAAAAAATTAAATAATGATTAAATTTGATCTGTAAAATAGAAATCCAATTTTAATGGTTCCTGGTTTGTACAATATCGTTGTTTCTTTGGGTAAAATTAAAGTATATTTTTGCTATTCTATATGCAAACTAGAACTACAAATATCAATTTATTCGCTTAAAATACTTATGTAGTAAAGAGGCATTAAGCCTTCATTTCCTTCAAAAATAAAGGACCATTTGCTGGTTCAAATTTGGATTCTAAGAACGAAATATTTTTAAGTAAACAAAAAATCAATAATAAAATTTGAAGGATTTTAGATATTGGCTATGGTAGCACGAAATTGCACAATCTGCTTAGTTGTCAGGTTGTTAATATGGCGACGAAAAAGTGACGATGGAACTATCTTCTTTTTTGTTTCATGATATACTCCTAAAATTTGTTTGATTTTTTTGTTTTTAGCCGACTTCAGAAAAAGGAGGAGGTTATCAATTCGTCGGAATATTTTCTCTTTTTTTATTATGTTACCGCATAACTTTGGACCACGTTAACCGATTTCGATGATTCTTTTTTCATCGGAAAGGTGGCTCCGGTGATTGCATCATGAAGAAATTAACGGTACTCCTAAATTTTTATATGAGAACTGGTCGGTTGTTTTTTTTTTGCTAAAAAATTACTTGTTATGAATACATTTATTGAACTGCTTCGAATAAATCAACCCCATAACCCTAAAAAAATTTAACAAACAAAAAACTATGTGCATAGGTCGTTTAAACGATACAAAAAAGCGTTAACTGCGCATAATCCATTTTATTGTATAAATGTAATGAGTTAAATAGATATTAAAAGAATTATCTAGATGGAATGGAACATAACATGGTTTTCAACCTAAAATAAGTATACCATTTATTCACTAATGAAATTTATTGATGGGACTTCTGTTGATGAAACCCCAATCGCCAACAGTTGGGTACTGTATGTTCGTATGTATGTATGTACATATATCCCTTTTCAAGTGAATAAAAAAATATGTATAAGCAGATTTACCGTGACGTTTAACAAAAAGCCACATAAAAAACTGTACAAGGTGCCTTCTTTCTTTTCACCAATTTTCTTCCGAATGGACCAGTCCTCGAAATGAGACTAAAAAGCTTCTCTGATTAATACCTGCAAGGCCACATTCAAGCCCGTTTTTTTTTAAGAAGAAAACGAAATGCGCCTATACAAGAGAGCCGATGTGTATTTTAAATTGTAAAATCTTTATTTAAACTCTTTTTAAGGAAGTCTTAATTTTAAATGAAAGTTTCTCTTGCAGATATCGTCCATCTCTGACGATAAATGATCAGAAAAGTATCTTGTAGATGATTGTAATGGAAAACAACTAAAGTAGATTAAAACTAGACTTTTTTTTAAAAAGTTCATAAAATATTAACTTATTAACTTTCTACCGTCATTTATACTCAGTTTTAGGTAATTTTTAAAGATTATTAAGAACATTTTGCAATTTTTTAAGGTGATTTTTTGTTATTTTTAGGTCATCAAAATCCGAGCCCTTATAATAGCTGCCTTATTAATTAATTTCAATGCAATTAGCATTGTTCGCTATGCAAATAACTTGTAAACAAGTTTTTACAAAATCGCGTTCGTTCGGACAAAATCTGCCAAAACTTGCAAAAAGAGAGCGCGATTTGGACATTTCATTGGGAGTGGAAGTTGCAAATTCGTGCTGGGAAAATTTTTGCCAACAAGAAGTTGCAAGCAGGATTGTAGCACATGGTTGCATTTTTGTCGAAAATAATTTGAATAAACAAGTTCGTTATATTTAAATATGTATTATCTTGGTGGGATTCATTAATGAAAGAAGTAAATAAATATTTGTTTACTAAATTAATTTAGTTAATTCCAATGATTTGAAAGGTACTCAGCTGAAGAAGCTGTGCTCGTAATCGGAGCTCAGTCACAACCATTGTCGATATAGGAAATCCGACAGGACTACCGCAAAAAAATTGAGGCGTATGTTGAAAAAAGTCAGAATTAGGAGAAATATATGTATAGGTCCTGTTTTGTTGTCCATTTGAAATAATTTAAAAAATTCCATAAAAAATTTTTGTGTTGAAAATACAACAATGAACACCAGCTGGCAGTGAAACTTGCAAATTTCTGCAAATTCCTGTTCGCGCAAAACTTTGGAGGTTTCTCTCTTTGTAGAGTAAGATATTTTATTCTCTGAATTTTGTTGCTTGTTAATTCTTGCTGGCTTTTCCAAACGAACACAACTATTTTCTCTTAAGTCAGCTGAAAAACTCTATTTGTTGCTGTTTAGTTTGAGATAATCGTTAAATTTCCGGGTCCTACCACGTTCGCGACTGGTCTGTTGCTGTAATCGGAGAGGACAAGTTTTCCTTTTCTATTAAAATCAGTATAAACGAGAATTTTATGTGAGACCCGATTTCACGAATCAAATGTCCTCCAGAGCTTTGTAAAACCTTCAATCAATATCTTAGCATTATAGATATTAAAAATTCGTAGCATTTTTAATTCGAAGATTTATTAGGCTCGGTTAGGATACCCGAAAATTTCCAAAAATTAATTTTTATTTCCGCCTTTTACCGTTATATTTTTAGTCAAACACCGGCTTAATTTTGGCCATTGTTTTCTTATTTGGCACTGCAATCATTTAACAGATTTTAATACAAAAAACGGACGGTAACTACACCGAATCATATTTATTTTTTCTAAATTTGCAAAAGTTTTAGTTCTCTGTTATTTGACATTTTTCAATAATTGGTCTTTTCTGCTTGGTCTGGGATGGTTAGCTTTATTTCTTTGAGATTTTTAATACAAAGTAATAACCTCATTTTATTTCTACATATGAATATTCAAGGTAACAATGCAACAGTTCGAGACTTCATTGGATATGATGCGCAATGGTTGTGCACCGAAATTTAAAATTCCAGTCGAACTACTAGATCGTTTAAGAGATGGTGACTTTGTGGAAAACAATTCTGAATTGAAAGTAATGTAAAATAAATGATCATCTTAAAATTTAGTGTAACGTTTTTGCTAATAATTTGTATTTATTTGTAAATAAAAAAGTGTTACACCAGATGCGTAGCACAACTAGCAGGAACGGTAAGTTTCATTTAACGAAATTTAAACTATTTACCATCGGATTTCTTATTTCATTTTATTTTATTTTCTATTATTTTCGCTGCAAACCATGCTTTCAGAGTATTCTGTAGAGTAGAGAAATTTGAAAGAAATCTTAAAGAATTTGTAAAGAAATCAATATTTCCCAAGGCGTATTATTGCACCATGATATTTCCTTTCCGATTTTTTGCCGAATTTTCTAAGATGAAATTTACTGTGCACACTTCGATTTGCTTATGAAATTTCGGAAGAAAATCTCTGCGATGTGAGGAACTTCTTCGGCTATTTTTCAGAATTTTTTTAGATTTCTTTTAAAAAATCGTACAGAAGATTGTTTACGAGTTCGTGTCAACCGCTTAAGATTTTCTTTAAGGATTCGTAAAAAAATCAGAACAAACATCCGATATTTTTAAAGATTTCGGAAACTTTGGTTTGCAGTTATTTCATTTTTTACCTATGTATACACATACATACATATGTATATATGCATATCGTTGCCTGGGTGAAAGATTGTCGTATGATATTCACGTTTCCTATGCGCTTACGACAATCTTTTACCCAGGCGACGATATGTATATGTGTTTGTAGATACATATCGTTACCTTAATGGAAAAGTCCTATCTATATTTTTGCTTCTTTACGGGATAATTCTTCATTTTCTTATTTGGCACTACAACAGTGTGTCGGTTTGGGCCGAGACAGGTCTTCCTGCACTTGGTCCTTCCAGTGGGCGCAGAGTCGAAGTATCTTTTTACTATAGCCTCGCCATCCATGCGTACATTATGCCCAAGCCAGCGCAATCGATGTAATTTGTGTGCGCTTAACTATGCTCACATCGTCAAAACGCTCATATATTCGGTATCCATCGCTCACGCGATTAATTAAAAACTTTATAAAATCTGAAGTTCTTCGGTTACAAATTTCTTCATAATACCGTTTTTTTTTTTTTGTTAATGACAGCAACTGATCTAATGATGTTGTCTTTAAATGCTATTCAGGTTTTTCTTTGTAATCTACCGAGTTTTGTATAGCTGAATTTTTAAAGAAAATGAGTTAGGGACTTTACATATGGACATATGTTAATCTACCCTAATTTAACATTTTCAACTTTCTAAATGAGTTTTTTTTTTAAGTGCAAGCAATTTATCGATTTATTAATTATTTTTAAATTTCATTAGGTTTTTTAGAGCTGTCTTCCAAAATATGCATAAAACTCCAGCTTGAATGATGTTATGAATGAGTTAGTTAGGACTTTCTATATTGAAGTAACGATATGGAGCTTGATTTAATTTTTTTTGTGTTCGCTAAAACATTAAATATTATGATCTCTTCTTAATTGTCGTATGTTTCCAATCATGATCACCTACTTTCGTATATAATTCTATTTATAGTTAACTAAGAAGGGTGATTTTAGCGTACAAAAGGCGTTGGCACAAATTCCAATTATATTACCACCTGAGATGCAGGACACAGCCAAGAAGGCATTGACCGCTTGCAAGGAAGTGCGTAAGTGCAAATTAAAAAGTAATATTAATTCATTTTAAACTACAAAAATAAAATTAAAATTTTTCTATAAAATATACTCATGCCATCCTAAAAACGTTATTTTGCAGAAAAAAGCTACAAGGAATCGTGCGAGCGTGTTTTCTACACAACGAAGTGTGTGCGTGACTATGCCCCCGATACTTTCAAGTTTCCATAAATTTGTGTAATTGTTTTTGTATTCTTATATGTTTATAGTATGTATGTATATGTACATATGTAACGTAAATATATCATTTTCATTTTAAGCGAAAACAACAAAATATCAAAATTTATATTTGGTTAAATCACTTACTCTGACGCGTTTTTTCCTTGGGCTGCAATTTAAGAATATAATAAAAAAATCAAGTTCTTTAAAATTAGCACAAAGTAATTTATATTCCCCCAATTGCAAATAATTTCTTTTTTCAAAGTTTGTGTTTCCTAAATCCTTTACCTGTTGCGAAGTTTTGTCATTCTTCGAATCCTGCTGCTTCACAGCCTCAGCCTCGGCCTTTTGCAGCACATCATCTATAAACTCTGAGACTACTTCCATATTCTTAGAGTCCCGTTTGAAATCGTCGATACGCCCATCCAGCGGCTCTGCTTCAGCCTCAATTTTATCAATGCTATCTTCACCAGCATATGTTGGGGCCTCCGCTGTGGCTACATCACCAGCAAAATGTGCGCGCATTACAATTGTATTTTCAATAAACTTATTTGATTATTTTCTAAATTTAACTGTTGGCTGATCCACTATTTTAAGGTGAAATTTTTATGTTTCTTTGTTGAAAAGCTTATCCTTTCTTCAGATTTAAAAAATTTTGTATCTACTCACTACGGTTTTTCTTGTGCGACTACGATGCGAACGAGCACATTTGCCTTGTATGTTTGTGTATTTGTCTGGCTGTGCTAAATTTGTGAGGGTGTGCAAGTCTGATAACACTCAAGTGCGGGATGTGTGATTGTAAGACTGGCTGGTTGCTGGGTGGAGGGTGGTTGGTTTGAAAATAGACAACAAGATGCAACGCAAAGTGTGCCACCACGCCCGACATAGTTCAAGTGGCTATTATTTAGAAGCATAACGCGAAAACGGTGAAAAATCAATGAACTGGCAGTCTTCGCTTTCATATGTATTTCGGAAAGCAACTAAAACATGCTGAACGAGTAAATTAATAAGCGGTAAACGGTTGATCGGATTTAAAAAAACAATGGTATGACTATGTGTCTGATTTTTCTCTCTAACTATCGGTTTCACGAAAGCAATTTAAGTGAAAAATCCATCATCCATATTAAACTCACTGGCTTTTAAAGCCAGTTTCACGAAAGAAATTTAAGTGAAAATTAATTTTTTTACTTGAATTTAATATGGAAAATGACAGAAAAAAATAATTTTTCACTTAAATTGCTTTCGTGAAACCGATAGTTAGAGAGAAAAATCATACACATAAATAATTTGGTTATAGAATGGCGTTAAAGAAAAAATAAAATTTTTAGCTTATCCACATTTTAAACAAAATTATTATTGTAAAATATCGCGTACATATGAAATTGATAAAAAGAGATTGAACGAATTGTAAAAGTTAAATATCTTAGTAACTCTACAGGTTTATTTAAACTTTTATTCAAGTTGGTATAGCTATATTGAAAAGCCCTTATCCTATGTGTATGAAAGTACCCCTTTCACACGCCTTCAAAACATCATATGTAATATTAAAAAGCGTTTACTCATACTACTAAAAAAATTTATTCTTCTCGCGATGTACTTGAAACTTAAATAAAATACTTATATACTGTACTGATTTAATATTTTATAGAAATTTTGTTTTATTCCAAATGTGATAAATCATCCAACTCCGGTGGAGCACGTATTTCTTCTGTCTCAATAATAATTGAGTTTGAATCAACCGACGTCTGAAAATTTAATAAAAATTATTCATTATAAAATTAATTTATTGTGTATCACGGTTATTATGCTAAATTATTACTTACTCTATCACTCCTATTCAAAAGCGAATTAGCCACACTACCTCCAGTATTTCCGCTACCATTTAGCTGTGTGGTCAACAATACCGATTGTGGGGTTGCCGGTCGTTGATGTACAATAGGTATTTGTTGCTGCTGGGGGTGTTGCTGTTGTGCTTGTTGAGGTTGTTGAGCTTGTTGTGCTTGTTGTGCAGTAGCCTGCGAAACGATGACAAACTTTTGTGGGGGTTGGTTTGGGTGTTGTATTGCGCGCAGTTGTGGTATAGCCGTAACCACGGGACTGCTAATTGTTAATAAATATTAAAACTATATAAATATTAAACATCCAATATTTTATTTTGGTTTAGTTTCACCTGATTTGCGTCACTTGGGGTCGGCCAACTGTCGAAGCTGTAGCGGCCGCCGATGTAATAGGCGCATTCGAAATGCTACTTGGTGTTGGCGTTGTAGTCGATGGTGGAGCATTGCGTGCCTTTATCACAGCCTGACACAACGCCGGTCCCATGAAGCCGTAATCATTCCTGAAGCGTATACATAGTAATGATTGAATTTTATTATGAACTAGTTAACATCTAACCTATATTCTTCAGTATAATCTGGCGGACGACGTATCTGCTTGAGGACTGGTGGACAACACTTTTGTAACATGGCACGTATGTGACCCGCTGCAGTTTTATCCGTGTTACTCTGCATTTGATTGCCTAGTAGAAGTGGTTCAATGCGTTCCGATATAAATTTCAACCGAGGTATAATGAACACCTTGACTACTTCGGCGCCCATTTCCGTTAGTCCGGCAATAGCTCCGTATAAGGAGGATAGATGTGTCTTGTCATTTTGCAATGCTTTGCTGAAGATTCTGTTATAAGATATGAAAAAATTGGAGATAAATGCCCTTTTCCGTATTAGATGTAGGTTGTTACCGTGTTACACGCGTTTGTAGATTATTAGTAGATGTATTGAAGTTCTTACAAATCATCGCCATTAAACGGGAAGCGAAATCGCGCAACGCCCAGTGATTGTCTAATTCAGGTCGCATACATAATTGTTTGGAAACGATGCAAGTGGTTACTGATGGTATCAGCTCATGTAACTGAAATGAAACACATAAGTGTATACATATTTATAATTTAACTAGTTAACACTAATGCCGAATTTCCACTAGGCATTGAAATGACGAAAAATTGGTGCCATTTAAAAAATGCCATGTGGAAATGAACTTAATGACCTTTTTTTAAACGTAATGACACGATTATTTTTTAATGCTCAACTTTGTCAAAATTTTTGCCATTTAATGCCGTGGAAACCCAGCATAAGAATAATATCTGGGTAATGTTTAGTTATTTGTACAATGATTTTGGAGTGGTGGGCCGAGGGGGCGGGGGCGTGGCCCCCCGAACCCTCCCTAATAGAAAGAGGATGGATCAAACTTTACGAAAAGCCACCGCTCCCCCCTCTAACCATCCCACAGACCCCTGGGGAACCATTTGAAAATGAGGAAAAATTACCATTTACAGAGGCAAACTGATCAGCTTGTACTAAGATATTACCCAACTATAACTAACCGAAACCATTGCAGATTTGAATGGCAGAACTTCTTAACCCTTACCAAATAGAATTCTCCTTTTGGTGTACACCAACTGGGGCTACCGCCCCAATGATGTCGGCTTGGGAAAGGATGAGGTAACTAGAATTCTCCTTTCTGTGTGTACCCCAGTGATGTACCCGGGTATAAAACATTTATTGTAATCAATAGGGATGTCTATTTTAATTTTCACTATATATTCCCAAAAAAATGCATTTTTCAAACCGAATTTATAAATAAATTAGTGGCCGAAAATTATAAAATTTAGTATTAAAATAAAGTTTAGACTCTTGACTACAAGTTTGTGTAAAAATTGTTTGTATCGGGTAACCCATTTGGACACAATAACCCGAAATCATTGTACAAATAACTAAAAACTAGCCTAATATCTGGCACACTTACATATTTTTCTAAATATAATGACGGATTATCCAGCAAGGCACGCACCATACGCATCAGATAGATGAGAAGGGCCAAGTTATTTTGCACTACATTCACTTTTACACCTTCAGCGATGAAGGTGCACATACGTGGCAGCATTTCATGTAAGCCAGGATCTGAAGCAAGCGATTGAAGTGCTTCCCCACGCCGCGGTTCATCTGAACCCACGCATGCCTCGGTGATCTCTTTGTAGTAGAGTTGTTGTTCTACTGACAGCTCATGTGTAGCTAATTGTTTAACATGCACAGTTTCCACATTTCGCAGTTTATGTATTTTTCCCGTTGCTGGCTTGCCTGCTGCATCTTTGGTAACGCCCTGCTCCAACTTTACTACTGGATTAACCGAGTCCAATGCTTGGGAGTCTTTGGAGAGTGGTGGTGGATTCTCCGGAATCGTTGGTTGAATTCCATCCACCACTAACCAATGAGAACGTAGCGTTATGTCCAATGGAACTTTTGGTGCCGAGCTTTGGACAATATCGTTCAAATCCATCTCCTTTTCTTCAATGAAATGTAGTTCACGTCCACCACCAGAGGCAAACCGAAATGGTATAAAATCGGTTGCAGTGAAGCCGTATTGCGGCTCAATGTTGCGCACCTTCAGCGCTTGATCAATGTCGCCCAATATCAATCGCTCACGTTTTGAATGATGCATAAATTTGGACGCATCCTGCACAATGCGCTTGATTTTAAAGCTAACATCCTCCGCCAATTCCTTAGCTGCATCATCCGGCAGTGAACCAACGCCAATGCTTTCCGCTATCACTTTCATCGATTCGGCAGAGAGTGTGGTGCCATACAGCATGTCACCAGCAACGCGTCCTGCATTTATACTCATACTTTATGAAAACACATATAATTTTTTTACGTTTTAAATGAATACGACTGTATTTGTTAAATTATGACCTCAGCAACTAACTTCCACAAATCATATGCTACGAAATGAGAGTATGGAAAACTGTACAAAAACAAAATATGGCGGAATGTCAGAATAAGAGCTAAAAGGGTCAGCAGAGTATGTTCAATGACAGGAGAACCCTTAACTACCTACATAAAGTTAAGGGCCGTTTACATACGACTTTCCTCGCTTTGCTTGACAGTTTGAGCTTTAACAAGAAAGCATAAACAGAGAACGTAGAAGGAATTAATTAACGTTCTCTGGCATGAAGCTTAGAAGGTATCATGGTGCAATAATACAAGGTGGTGTTAGCCGTATATAAGTAAAAAATTACACTAACAAATTATACGGAATTCGTTTTGTCAAATTACAACAA
>JAPVRG010236081.1:0-17600 GCA_029783565.1 Rhagoletis cerasi
TTTTTTTATTTTCGTGACATGTTAAAGTGCAGCTAAAAATTTTGTTTTTACATGTAATTATTCTAGTAGTATTGGAGATTATTCCCTAAATTACATGTCTGTATTGGACAGTTAGAACGAGCCTGGCGCCCGAAAATATGCTTTCGAGAAGGGAGTGCAATAATTAAAACGTTTATACTGAACGTTTTACGCGTTACGACGAGTTAAAACTCGACACCAGGCTGTTTTCGAGATCGTTAATTACGAATCTGAAGTCAACTTTTCAAAATCAAAAATGGCGGATCCAATATGGCGATCAATTATTTAAAATATGTTTGGATTCTCTCGAAACTTGGTGCTCTGGAGTTTCCAGAGTTGCTGATTACGAATCTGAAGTGAACTTTTCAAAACTAAAAATGGCTGATCCAATATGGCGATCACTTTTTTAAAAAATGATTGGGTTCTTTCGAAACTTGGTACTGGTTTTAATTTTAGAAATTTTTTAAAAAATTTAAAGCCATATTTGAACCACCATTTTGAATTTAAAAGAATTGATTTCAGATTCGTAATCAGCGACCCCCAAAAACTCCCAAGTGCCGAGTTTCGAAACCAATCCAGTAATTTTTTTAAAAACTGATCGCCAATTTGGACCCGCCATTTTGAATTTGGAAAAACTGATTTCAGATTCCTAATCAGGAACCCCAGAAACCCCCCGGTAACAAGTTCTAACCCATAACAATGTGTAAATCGTTCAGTATCAACGTTTTAATTTTTGAAATCTCTTTTTGAAAGCATATTTTCGGGCACTAGGCCCATTCTAACTGTCCAAGACAGGCATGTAATTAAGGGAATGTTTCCCAATAATACCAAAGAAATTACATGTAAAAACAACATTTTTAGCTGCATTTTAACTTGTCACGAAAATAAAAAAATTGAGAACATCAGCGTTTTTATAAAAAACCGACCAGCGCGACGTCTAAAAAAACTTTTTTTTTCAAAATAAAAAAATACGTTTCTCTTCCTTTATCACAAATAACAATAATTTGAGGTAGCGGTTATGAATTTCAAAATAAAATTTTTTTTGAACCACTTTAATGTGTACACAAAAACGATTTAAATACCCAAGGACGTGAACCGATTTTGAACCGGAATAAACATTTTTTTCTACTAATTAATAATAAAAGATTGGCGCTTACATATTATGTTAGTGTTTGGCCGAGCTTCTCCTCCCATTTGTGGTGAGCGCCTTGATTTTGCCACACAAAGGTAAGGGACCTACAGTTTTACGCCGACTCCGAATGGCGATTGTATTCTATGAGAAGCTTTTTCAAAGCAGAAATACACTCTGAGTTTTGCCATTGCCTGCCGAGTGGCAACCGCTGTTAAAAAAAACCTTTTTTCTACATTGTTTGCGATGTTACTTTGACCAGGGCTTGAACCCTAGCACTTTTAACAACTTCATCACAGCGGCCGCCTACTAATTAACTGAACCATAACCGAAGCGAAATTTGCCACAAATGTCTAATCCGAACCGAACGACCTTTTATAAAGGCTTAATGATCGTTTCGTCCAATTTTAAATAGACAAATTTTTTTCAATTTTCTTATTTATTTTTTTGTTTTGTTAAACATGGTAATGCCATGTTTGATTACCTCCTGACCATTTTTTGTTACAACGTATTGCGTGTGACGTAAATTGTATATACTTTTCTATATATTTTCTTGGCTTTGTACACAAAAAAACGTTTTGACCAACTTATCCAAAGGTCGAAAAACGGTTTGAACCGCTGAACCAAAACGACTAAATTTTTCCTTATGTTCACGTCCCACAGATGAGGAAAAATCCGGACGGGTATGTCTTTTGTAGACTTCCGAAGGAAATTGGTAAATTTGGGTTTGATAACATCTAAAAATTAAAATGCAAATACACATACAGGCGTGTGCCAAAATAAAAGAATAAAAGGAGAGCTTGACCCCACAAAAGTTTTTCTTTATACTCATGATCAATAGTTTTAAAATTAAGGCCTTCGTTCTCAAGTTGATCTTATCATCCGAATTCAGAGATGCTCAACAAAAAATATGAATCGATTTCGTTTTATTGACGAATAAGAATAACTTACCAAAATAATTTCATTACGCTTTAGAGCTAAGTTTACAAAACAAAATTCAATCGCTAACGTTGAAACGAAATTAATCAACGCAACGGTTTTGTTTTCAACGTTGTAAGCTCACCAATAATGAAAATTTTAATGTTCCAACGTTAACTACTGATCTTACGACGAATACCCTTGGGTAAAATCTTCACAATTATGAGTTCGATTTTAATGAAGAGGGCTAAGGTTTATATAGAAATTTTTTGCTCGCTACATTTTATACTTCCCACCAAAATCTTTTCTTATGTGGCAACATTGTTCGCGTTTGCTTCTGCAACGAACATTTAAAATCATTCCTTTATGCTCAAAATATGTAGCTCATTTTCCAAACTGATAAGCCTTCTTTATTTAATTTTTGATATTTACTTCTAAATTCTAAATTCAATCACCTAATAAAATCAAAACGCGACTTTTCACGATTATTTTGCCTAAAATAACAGTATGTATGTTTATATTTTTCTGTGTCTTTTTTTTTTGTTTTTTTTAAGTTTTTTTTTGTTTTTTTTTGTTTTTTTTTTATTTTTTTATGCTGATTTTTTTTTATCAAAAAAGTACAATTTCCTCAGTGACATTAAGAGCATTCGTTTGCAACCGAGCTACAAAAGAACAGTCGGTAAAATAACGAAATACATACTAAGCAACAACACAAACTCGGCTATTTATCCGAGCTCAGCCAGGTTGGTTAAAAATACGCGACCTGATGCATAGCATTATTAAGTGAAAAAGCTACTCTATTGTGAGTTGTTGTTGAGAAAGCAAATACTTCGCAAAATTGCTCATTACAATTGGTGTTTTTGTATATATCCCAAAGGATAACCAAATGTTTCATGAGGTATGTATCTGTACATGCCACATGGTTACTTATGTAGCTAAATGGAAATTTTTACCGTGTTGGGCGTTTTTTCCGGATATCCGATTAATATGCGTTAATTTTGCTATTCTTATATCCGGTTAATATCCGTTCATTTGGTTATCCGGTCATTCGGATATCCAGTACAGTATGTGAATGGATTCGCAAAATTGTTATCAAATTACTGAATCTATCGAATTGCAAAATAAATAAAGAAACTCATAAATGAAAAAACAATTGTTATTTTATTGTTTTAGATTTTTTTAATTCAGAAATTCAAATATTCAAATATTCAGATTAACCGGATAGTCAATAAATCCGGATAGAACTTCCTGCCCTAATTGTGACTTTTAACAAATAACATAAATTATTATGGTTGTGGGTGAAATTTTTGAAAAAAATTTCTATTTCCTGCAATGCATATGTAAATGAACTTTGAAAAAGATGTCCACGCTGCAGTCTGCTTTTTGCAAAGTAATTTCATCTCATGTATGTATGTAAATTAGGGTGGTCCTTAAATGTAGCAAGAAAATTTTTACATCAGACTTGCTAAGCCTCAACCCCTACGTCGCTACTATAATAGTCGCAGATATCACACATATATTTGTGTCCCGACTGGGGACGGTTCATTTGAACTTTGACCCCAATGTAACTTGCCTTAACCGTCTCCAATCAGGACCAAAATTTATATGTGATATCTTTGACCGTGGTATTACCGATTGAGTGGGTGAGACTAAACATATCTTTAATTTGATTTTAAGGATCACCCTAATTTACATATGTTATTCCAGCATTTGTACAATATATCGACCAATTGATTTATGTGCGATATATCGTACATTTGAGTTCGTCAAATTTTATTTATAGCCGAAAACTTTTATAAAAAAATGAATAGAGGCTAAGAATAAATATTTAATTTTATAATTTTGAGCATTCATGGCCCATAAAATGTTGATGTAGGATGGTAAATAGCAAAAAAATACTTCGTTTTGTTTTTTTAAAAGTCTCTATCTTATCCACTTTTGGCACGTAACCACGTTCCAAAAAAATCCGTAAACAATCAAAAGACACTAAAAAATGTTTACGATAAATCGTACAAATGCTGACAAAGGGTTAAGAATTCCTTTTTTGTTTTTGACTAACAACCTCTTGTACAAATACTCACTTTTAACATGGTGGCAATGGATATTTTCTATTAAGTTTTCATTCCTTCAATTATCCCAGTTATTCGTATTCTTAACCAGCTCAACAGCCAAAATATCGCTTATTTTTTGGGCAACGAAAAGCAAAATTAATTTTTCTTTTCATAAACTTTTTTATACTTTTTTAATGAGTCTTGTTGGTTAGCGGCGGTCAATGACCTAAGCAGCCCAAAACCAATGAGCGGCTTTGTGGACATTGACCAAATCGTATGAAGTTCCAAAAACACTATACGCAGCTTGCAACAATTCTCTGAACTTGAAATTCTTTTACACTGTATTTACAGCAGCGAATGGGAGCTCTCTCTTTCACCGGCGGAAAGAAGCGCTCAGAATAAATACTTGCATATACATGCATACGTGTATGCGTGGATATTTATGTGTGTTTGTAGAAAATATAA
This sequence comes from Rhagoletis cerasi, assembly GCA_029783565.1. Taxonomy (NCBI): domain Eukaryota; kingdom Metazoa; phylum Arthropoda; class Insecta; order Diptera; family Tephritidae; genus Rhagoletis; species Rhagoletis cerasi. The sequence continues at coordinate 4,582 of JAPVRG010236081.1, forward strand.
GGAAACGAAAAATAATTTGCACAAAAGTATTAAAATGAATTTATTTTACTCATCCAATGCAACGATGTATGTATATACTTTGGCTCACACATTTGCGCTTTATTGAAGTAGGTAGATATGTATGTAAATTCCAGCGATGCCAACTTGCGGGGAATTCCTCGTTTTGCGGGGAATTTGTCTTGGTGCGGGGAATCGGGGAATGAACTGCGATTGGCGGGGAATTCGGGACTATTTAATTTTTATTCATTAAAGAAAATAATTAGTGTTCAGAATACTTTTTGCCAAATTTTATTTTATAGTCACAAACGCAACTCTGCTAATTCCACATGAGAACACTATAAAAACATTGACGTCAACAACACTGCTTGGAGTTTGACGTTTAAATTTTCTCCCTGCTCTGAACTGCTTTGAATTCAAATTTGATTCTAATGAAATAATTTAGCTAATATTTTTGGTTCTTACATTTAATCTTTTTTTTAAATAGACCTTTCTTATGATATATTTTTCGTTGGTAAAAAATTTAAATAGATTTACTCGTGGAAGAGTCTGCATCACGCTGAGTAATAAGTACAGCGGACGTCCTGTATAACAAACTTTCGAAAAAACGAATTTTCGGTTTAACGAACCAACAAAATTATCTCATTGATTATTCTATATTACGAACGCTGACGAACTTTAGTATTCGATATAACGAACGTTGCTTGTGTTTTTATTTTTTTTAAGGTCGCGTTCTTTGCTAAAACAAAGTTTTCTTTAAGGCAACAATATTTAAATTATTGTTTTTCCGCTGAACGAACTAGTGTGTTTTAATATCAAGTTGCCAGTGACTTTGAACACTTAGGCAATTGTAAAAACCAGACGCGAAATTTTCTCTTAAAAATAAATAAAATATTAAAATTTTGTTATCGTGTAATTATATATAGTATTTCTTCAAAAATGTAATGCATTGAGTTATTTAATTGAAAAGATGGTAGTATTATAGGTAAAACAAATCACTCGGTTTAACAAAATTTTCGATTTTACGAATCAGGTGTGCAATATAAGATTCGTTAAATTGGACGTCCACTGTATTTATAAAATACTAGTTCCTTTGTAAAATGTCTTTTTTCTGAGAACTGAATTGTTTGTTTTGTTATTTTTATTTTATAAATTTGTTAATAAAGTAAAGTAATTGAGTTAAAAAATTTAATATTTATTTTAATATGAAATTATGCCAGTGCCGGGAATTTAATCGAAAATAGGAGAATTTCGCGGTAACCAACGGGGAGAAATAAAAAATAAATGGCATCCCGAGTACGTTCATATGTACATACATAAGTATGTATAACTAAAGATCGGCCACGCACTTCGACAGCGGCTAACGTTCTAGGCAGCTTTATCATTAGCCGCTTCTTAGCGGAAACTCCAAAACTCACGAAGGCAAAACAAATTGGTGAAAGTTTTGCGGATTTCTTCTTGTTGTTTACATTCTTATTTGCATCTTCGCATTGCTTGCCATTAAATCGATTTTCATTATTTGTTCTTTTTAAAACTTCGCAACTGTTAAGGCGGCCAAAACGGTTGACTTGTTGAAGCATATGAATAAGAACACATAAAGACTCTTTGTGGAATCTGGCGTATACATATATATGTATATAGAAAGGGGCGTTGAACTTCGTGTATGGTTAGCACACAAACATACATTCATATATATGTACATACATACACGCATTCGCATAAATAAACCCTGTAGTGAAAATTCAAACCAGTCAGTAAAAATACCAGTTCATGAACTGGTATGAGCTAAAGCGATGGCTTACCAGTTCGACAATTTCAAACAACTTATGCGACAGCGACATCTGCCTTTGAATTATTAAAGCAAAAACTAAAACGCAAATAATAGCTTTTCTCACAAGTGCCGGCTGTGGCGTCACGTGAGGATTTCTGCTTCTGGTTCTGTGATCGCAGGTTCGAGTCCGATTGGAGATGGTTGAGACTTTTCAAATTAAATCAATGTAAGTAAATGTAAATTATTTGAATTTAATTAAAATCGCAAATACATGGATTTAATTATATTTGGAAATAAACCTAAATACTTTAATATCATCAAAATTAAGAAAATATATATTTTAATTTAACAACAAAATTTTAAAACTACAAAAAATAAACATGAATTAAAAAAAAAAATTAAATTTAAAAAAGAATTCCACTGCACTAGGCCTTGAACCTCGGATCTCTCGATCTCTTGCCAACTCGGCTATTGCGACTATTGGAGCGGTGCGATCAAAATGACATACTTATTCCTTTCATGTGCTTAAGCATAATCGGGCAGCTGACATTTCGTAGGACATCTCTATGCTAAAAATACCAGTCGCTAGCGTGGAAATTTAGATGGAAGACGAGCTATATAGTTCAGCTGAAAAAGCTAGCTTCTGGAATTCTAGTTGTAAACTAGTAGCTTTCCCAGCAGGGAATATTCACGTACGAAGTTTTTAACGCAGTCATGTGATCACACATGAAAGGGGGCAACATCTGTTAAAAGGAAATGCACCTGAAATATGCCATTAAGTGGCATTATCGCATTAAAGTCATCGAACAAAATGATTTTAATTTGATTATTATTTCAGTGAAGCTATTATTTTAATACGAGTTAGGTTCACGATATCTTCTACTTACCAATATAATTTACACTGAGCTTTGCATAATAACATCAACATTCACTGCTGTCAGCAAACTACTTGGCTGAAATGAGCGAGCCTTAATGCTCGGTAAGTCCGTCATCAATTCAATATTCGAGATCCAACAAATCTTGAAAAAGACCCTTGGATCCAAGTGCCGTTAGAGATGTTATGCGGGGTCAAAGGTCTTGTGAAAATCTTGTTAACAGTCACATTTACGAAAAAATTGAAAAATTGTTAGAAGAATATTTGGTTTTACATTAGAATTCTAATGTAGTTTTTTAATGTCTCTTTATTGAAGTATGTAGATAGAAAATTATGTTAAAATTCGATTAGAGAACGCTTAGAAAACCCCTAGACATTTTAAACCAATCAGAATACAGTGTTAGAATATGATTGGATAGCTAACCTATTTCTCGATATAGACAACTACATAAGGCCACACATAAGGATTCGAACCAAAATGTTTGTTGGGCAGTCACCTTTTTCGTGAGACTAACGGATTTCAACAAAATGGAGAAAAAACAAAATTTTTGCAAAACACGTTTTACTGTAAGCTTTAACACAGCTTAGCATCTCCAAGGGCATTTGGATTGATGCGGGCTTATGGCACGTAATTCAAAATCATAATACGAAGATCCGCGCGAAAATTCAGCATTCTCCTATTAACACTTAACTTTTTTTGTCTATATTTGGTAATAATTTTAAATGATTATGATTTCTGGTCTGACCGTAATGAAATGTTGCTCATAAATGTTTACAAAGTTTTCTAACAAAAACCAAACATTTTTTCATGAGTTGATGTTTTTATTTAATTTGCCTTAATAAATTGTATAACCTAAATAATTTTGTTAAAAAAATATACTTTTTTTTTTAATGTTGCAGAAGCACTTTTAGCAACATTTTTGTTTTGCGTAATTGGTCACAAAGAAAATACGCTGAAGACGAATTGGTTCCATTAATGATCAAAACAACACATACAGCATATAAAGAGAAAGAAATGCAAAATCTACTCATATGGTTCACACTTGCATACTTTACATAAAAAAGAGTACATAAAAATTTCAACCAATCTGCACTATTGATGCATCCGAGTCTGAAAGGGTTAGGGGAATTCCATAAGGTTGATGTTGACCAAAGATCTTCACGGTGAATAGCACAAAACAATGAGTACTTAACATAAATTATATCACCTCGAAACTTATCTAATTCCACGTCTTGAAACTTCCACTTTCCCATCCCAAATAAATAAAATAAAGAATGAAAATATTTTTGTAGAATCTCACTGAATTTTTAAGAATCGTCTTCTAGACCCAATAACTGAAGGTTATAATGAGAAAGTTGTATTATTTATCTAATATTGGAGGAGGTTGCAAATGGTTTTATTTAATTATAACACACATGCATAATTAAGTATACCTTGAGGTAAATTTTTATACGTACAAAAACCGCGGCTGCCCATCGGCAGGCAATATGAAGTTTCTGCCATGAAAAAGCTCCTGATAAAAAATGTGTTACACAAATGTATCCAAATGATGAACATATAATATATAATGCTTTAATTCGTGCTAACTGAAACCATGTTATCTTTCTTGCTACTCTGTACGAAGTGAAATATTTAAACAATTCCATAAAACCAGCGTAAAGTATACTTATGCTAAAGTTTATTATAAAATTAAAAGCTTAAAGCCCTTTTCGTGGCTGTTTGAGTGAGTATCTTTTTTGAATGCTTATTAATTTGATGAATTGACACTTATATTAACAGGGTTGCGTCGGGAGGAATTTAGTTTGAAAGTGTGTTCGTTCGACTAATTTATTTTATTCCATATAAACACTTGCATTTCAATTGAGCTACACTGACGCGAGATTATTCCATACCATGTTTGATGCCATGTAAACGTGATATGAGATGGATACTCGAAAACAATCTCAATTGAAAAAAAAATTCAAAAGTTTGCTGTTTACAGAAACGTCGTTGTAGCCGATGGTCTAAGTATCAAAATAAAATAAAAAGTTTTTAAGTATTTTCTTTATAGCAGAGAAGAATTCGAACTAAAATCACTTAGTGTGAAAACGAAACGACAAATAAAGATTATAATTTTTCTGAATAAATTTATTTTTGAAATTTGTATATAAATAAAAGAAGAAATAAATAAATTAAGATGTGTGCAGACTATGTATGTATATTAGATGAGATAAGAAAATTAAATAAAAAAAACAACAATTTTCGAAACTCGGAACTGCGATATTCGGATTGTAGGCCAGCACGTACCCATTCGGCTACTGCACTGGCATCGCCGGTGCTGTCTAAATCCAATGTTTTTTTAATCATTTTTCAACTGTCATTATTAGGTTTTAAAAAAAATTACTTATTTTGTACCCTTGAATAGCTCGAAGCTCGATACTCACGACTATTTGGTAAAAGTTGGGAAAGCGATTAAGCAGGAAGGTTAACTAACACACATGGAAAGCAAATACATATGTATGTCAAACATGAATTTGTTGCTGCTGGAGCATCAAAGTAGTTCAAATACGAAATATTATGAAATCAAATAACTTTACATACAACTCTGTTATCAACTGCTTTGCCCCCCCACTTGTTTGTAAATCTTAGATATATTACTAAGGTCATCTTCATACGTTTTTGCCGATCATCGAGTGCAAACGTGCAGCGCGATCAAATCGCACTTAAGTTGAGAACATGTATAAAATAAATACTTTTAATTGAACTCTAAATAAAAATTCGGTAGTTTTATCAGTTGCTGTAAGTAATTAAAGCAAACTCCCTTGAGCATGGGAAATGCAAACTCAGAACAGATGTATGTTTTAAAATCGCAAATCCTTGCGTGCATTTGAAGCCCATACCTTTTCCAACTCTTCGTTCTTGGGAATTATTCTCATTTCTCCACTCCATGTTTGATGGCATACAGTATTTTCAATCAAATACTTATATTATAAGTACCATTTACAATAGTTTAGTTCAGTTTTTTAGCAATTTTTCAATCGAAATCTTACACTTACTTTATAATTCTAGAATTGTGATGCACATACATATGTGTAAGTAAATATGTGTTTTCCAACCAACATTGAAAACAAATTTGATTTTGTCTTAAAACCCTACAAAAGTAAGTTTTTTTTTCAAAACGGAGTAGATTTCTTACTCAAATTTATTGGTTTTTAATACTAGAAAAGTACGTATTATACCTTGTTAATGTGCCTTGGCTTATAGTAAGCTTATCCCTAATGTATTTTGCTTATTGGGTTGTTTAAAAACGTCAGACTCTAAATAGTTTTACTTTACAGTATTTTTATCATGTTCTACCGTTTATATAAGTTTATATTCAAAGAAACACAAATGTTCTATATAAGTCCAAAGAAGGTTCAGTAAATTTAATAAGTCCCAAATAAAAGAAAAGCTTTTAGCAAAAATATAACTGATTTAAAGAGCTTTATAAAGTGATATTTTCATACAAATTTTTGATTTATAAAGCAGTCAAAGTCTTCTTAATTTTTTATAAATTTCTGTGAAAGACTAGTTTTTTTTTTATTCAAAAAATTACAAATATTGTCAATCAACAACCCACAACCATGACATGCTGTCTACCACCAGCTGTCTGCTTAACTATTTTGAAGACGACAGCAACATTCAACCTCAAAAGTCAAAGTATCTCTAAAAACACATTCATTGACTAGCCAAGTCAACGGCGCATGCGCAAAAGCAACTGAACAACGCACACTCTTTGCTAAGCTCATTCCCTCTCCCTCACTCAACTTCTCTTCGGGCACTTCATCACAAACATAACTCAAAGAGAATTTCCGAAGCGGTTTTGAGCACTCATTTATTGACTTCGTAAAATTCTGAGTTAGGTATTGAGCGTGCAAAGCAAAATGGTATTGGTGTACGTGCAAATGTTCGAGTGTCGTTCGTTGTCGTCATTGACTGGTTGAGTGTGGTTCAAATAGCGGTAAACTTGCGGTACTTTTCGTTTTCATTGCAGCGCCGAGCAAATGTTTAGCCTAGATTTGCGCGCAAGTTCGTTGAACTGCGCGCTGTGGTCGCAGCAATGGTCACCACACTAGCACAACAACAACAGTAAAAGATATGGATGGCGGCTAAGCGATGGGACGTGAGGGTTGGCATTGAGATATCGGTGAGCCGCCGAATGCAACAGTAGCGATTTGATCGATCAGCGCTTGTTGATTTGCTTACTTCTGTGAATATGTTAACCAACAAGTTGCTCGCTTAAGTCTTCTGTTTTATGTACTGCCTGTTATAGTTGTACTTACGTTTTATTGGGTTGTATAAACGTAAGGCAATCTATGAGTTTACAACTTCTGCGTTGCATCGAAGGCATTTATGCATGGTGTTTTTTTGTTTTTTTGAATATTTTAATGGAAGATACCTTTTTGCTGCATTTTATTGCACTTTGTATAAAACTTCGATTTTTGGGAATGTGCTGCAAAACGTACGATTTGAAATCGGTGCGATTTGCAAAACATTTTTTAAAATTTGTAATGAAAGTAGTAAATATTTCAAACTAGCTTATACTCGCGGGTTTCCTCCCACGCTTTTATACACACATATATGCAACTTAAATTGAACATATTATAATACTATTTTATTTCTGCTCTCATTTTATTGTAGTTGAATATTTATGAGCGATTTAAAGTACTCAGGGAGTTAAATTTTATAGAATCATAAAACCTTGCGTGCATGGTAGACTTTGTCAAGCTAAAATGATAGCTACCAATCACTCTTAGTTTCTAATAAATGCAACATCTCAGTACTTTATCTAAATGCTACCAGTGGTATGCATCATGAGAACATAGATCATGTTGGAATCGCCACGCACCCTTTTTTGTTAACCTCGATTTCACTAAATCTCCATTAAAAATTCCAGTACCCTATCTCAAATACTTCCAGAGATATGTAGTATGAAAATTCCACTTTCTTCTCTTTTCCAATAACCCCGGCTTTCCTCCATGAGTATAGGCTTGATTACATTTATTTCTACAGCAAGATCCAGCACTCTATCATAAACACTCCCATAGACATGCAGTATGAAAAATTCAGTTTCAGTATGGGAGGCGCCACGCCCCCTTTCCCGATAACAACCACCATATATATCGATACCAAGTTCCAGTACCCTACCCCAAACATTTCAAGAGATTTATTATGTACATGTATGCAAAATTCAATTAGTATGGGGGCATGAAATCCCCTTAATATATCGAAATTATTGTTAGCCTATAATAATCCTTGGAAAGCCTGCAGTAAATATCAAATATTTCAAAAAAGGGGTACAGCCGTTCTCACGTTCTCGAATAGATTCAGAAAACGTCACGCATCTCTTAAAAGTAAACATTTGTAAAGTATTTTCAAGAATATAACATATTTTGTTACCTGAGCCAATTTTGAAGAGATAGAGCGAGTATTTTTTCATACAAATCTACTCCTTTCAACTGAAACTGCAGCAGAAAAATCAGTCAAATCATTCCAAAGTGATATGGATACATACATTTAAGGAAATTTTTTTTATTTATAAGAAGATGGAAACTGCTAGAAACACTAAATGGTGTCATATTCATCAATTTATTGCAAAATTATTGCCTTTTTGTTAAGAAATCTCCTTAATAGGTTTTGTAAATCGCACCGATTTCAAATCGTACAATTTGTAGGACATGCACGATTGAACGCAATAAGGCTTTTTGGCAAACAATATCTATAATTTTCTTCGTGTTTATAAAATTTAAAATTATATTGCAACGATGAAATTTTAAGTAAGATAATAGCAAAAAAGTACAATAAGTTTTCAAGGGCAAATGGATTAGTTAAATACTTCGTATCAGTAACATGTCTTCAACCTTTTTTTATAGTATATACTTATATATAAATAATTAGTTAACATGTCTCTCGTAACAAATTTTAATGCATGAATATGATATATAAGAAGGCTACAATGATACCTGTCGGACGATTTTAACGATCCTAGATATATTCATCTTCAAAAATCTTCAGCCATCCACTGGGTTTAATTACAACTGCCGTCGTTAAGGCAAAGAAGAGTGGGCTAATAGCGAATCCAGACTATTAAAACCCTTTGGAAAAACATCTAAATGTTATAACTTTATGGCTACAGCTAAAAATTATTATATGTAGGCTCTACAAGCAACCTTTAAGCCTTGTACGCTTACAACAAAAGACAAAAGCCATGCCATCAGAAATGACCTGCATGCAAAAACAGAAAAACAACTAAAACAGCGCAAGATTCTACCAACGTTCCACAATCTCGCTCGGGTGAATGCAAGAACTAACATTCGAAAAAATTATGCGCTTGAACTCGCGCTTTGGAGGAATGGAAATCAGACCAATGGCCTCGGCTAACCTTAGAAAATGCATCTGAACAGTTGCAGTCTGAGAAGAGTAAGCCGTTAACCGTTACCTCTTGCAGAGGAGTGGTAAGAGCGGTAATTGCATGTGAGAACAACTAAAAAGAAGCAGGTAGAAAGAAAATACAGCGAAAATGAGAAGTACGATTGCAAAAAGTATGGTTGCAGAAAATCAAGTTGCAGTGGAAATGCAAGTAGCAACGGCATACTGGCTGTCTCGGCGGCTGCTTGCTACTACAATCGGGCAATTTGGCGCACCATCGCCCCGCGTCTGCGCAGTACAAACGCAGTATTGGCGAACGAAAAGCCAATGACCGCGAGTAACTTACATTCGAGAAATATTTGAAAAGCAGTAGTAGAGAGAAGCAATTGCATTCATACATACATATGTAGGCATGTAGGCACACTCAATACAAAAAGTAGTATGCTTTTAAAAACTGAAAGACCAGCGATTTTTTTTGGCAGGATGTATTTTTTATATTTCTTACTTTTTTAATTTCCTCTTTATATGTGTTATTAAGAACGATTTCGCCTGAAACAGCAAGCTATTAGGATGTTTTAAAGCTCTATTGGTCAAAATGTAGTAGCTCTAAATGAAGTACCATGTAACTGTAGTACTCAGAAATCCCTCAATACTACATTTTCTAAAAAAAAAAAAACCGATTACAGATGAAATTTCTACCACAAATAGCCTTTAGTGTAAAAGCATTTAATTTTTGATACAAAAATAAAAAATATCGTTGGCTAAATAGTAAAATTTGAGCTCCTGTAGGCGGTAAACTGGTAGCAGTCTGGAGCCCTATGTTTATGCATACGATGTAGTACTTTGTTATGACTCTGTTCATATAATTTTTTTAAATACCAACATTTTAAAAATGAGTTTTGAGCATCGCCCTCTATTAAGCGGCACCAGTGTGCGGCAGCTTTATAGCTTCGTACTTTTTCAAAAACGACATTCGCGAGGTCATCAAGGTTAAAGCCAGTGCAACACAATGAAAATAACAAATTTATTTTGGGAAAAATTGAACGTTGTGGACGTGTACGACATATGGTTCCAGCAGGATGGTGCTTCGTGCCACCCATCAAGCGGACGCCAGATAAGGCGGAGGTGAATTGAGTTGCAATTTAAATCCGCAAGTACAGATATATTTGCCAATAGACTGCAACATTAACTATGCCACTGCTCAAACTAAGCCGTGACTATGCGGTGGAGTCATTGAAAATTAGATCAAAAGGATCCATGACACCGGCAGAAGTCCCCCCGGATATTTGAAAGATGTTACAGTATATTTGGTAAGAATGAGTGGCTTACAATTTTCCATCAGTTAGTGTTAATGCAGACCATGCGTTACTGGGGGCAAGATATTTTAAGAATTCGTATTTACTATAAAATTTGTCCCAAATTTGGGATGTATTTACGTATTTATGTATATTAGTCGGTTAATAAGAAGTATTTATGAAAAGATGGATCCCATATTCGGCGCTGGAGTCGAAGTATCTCAAAAGGGGCCAGAAATAGAAAGAGAGAGATGTCAGCTGAGTTAGTGATAAAAAAAAATACTATTTTCAAATTCACTCTAGCCACATTGAAAACTATTGCAAGTTGCATACTGTTAGAGCAACGCTGCCTTGTAAATTTTTCGAGTATATGACAAACGCAATGCATCTAAGCAGCAGCTAGAAACCAGTCTTTTATGATGTTTTCCTAGAAAATTGCAAAGAGAAAGGCGATTATTTTCCCGCTTACTTTTCCTCACCTTTCTTTCGCCATCTTGCTGTAGTGCGTTGTTGCTGTTAGTCGTTCTGAGTCGTTGTTATTGTTGCTTTCATTATGCAGATGGTATTTTAGTTCTTATGCGGCGCCGTTTTTGCGCATGCGCCTACATTATCCACAAAAACACTATGCAAAAGAAAAGCTTAAGAATGTAGTGTATACATAATTGACGACCACCGCAGAGGCCGAGAGGATTGGAGAGCATCTCGCTATAGAAAAAAAAAAAGATTTAGCACTTTTCCATCACGAAGCAGTTTTCTTGTTATAGAAAAGTGATTTTTTTAAGGCAAAAGCCATTGCATTTTGTTTCTGCGTTCTAACTGCGCTCTTTTTCGGGTGATTTTTTATTTTGTTTTCAAAGCAAATGGATGTCAGTGTATGTGGATGAGTGCATTGCAGAAATCTGAAAATTTCTACCTTCTCTTACATATGTATTCTTAGTGTTAGTGAAGGAACAAAATTATGCTGATTTTTTGTTAGAATGTATTGGCACGTTTTAAATTTCAGTCAATAGAAAATTGCTTTCGGCAATTACTTGGGGCGCATAATTGACTTAAATTAAATTCAAATATTTTAGCACTTTTCTAATCAGCTTCATTTTTCTTTTATTGCTCAAAAAATATTGCACTTAGCTAGGCGATCAAGTATCAACAGGCATCACATTCACTTGAATTTTGCTGGACTAACGAATTAGGTTTCATAAACTAATTGGCAGTAGCAGTGTCAGAAAATTTCAAAGTTTACATTGTTATAGTTATTAATATTTAGGAGAAAACCTTTATAATTAGATAGCATATCTCCGAAAGGGTCCATCAAGTCAAGTATGATCATAATGAAGCTCTTTGAAAAACTTGAATGGGAGGGAGTTACTCCTTGGAAGATAATACGGGTTCAACTCCAAAGACCTCTGTGTATTCATAAAATTCTTAAATGTTAGAGTATTTAGTATGGATGGTAACAAAATCCGCGAGATGTTCAAATCTCAACCTTTTAGGTGAGATTGGTTTCCCCTTCAGTACTCTTCAGTGGCCATTCGCAATAAGCGATTATTTATGCGGTGGTGAATCCTACTGGCTTCAAGCCAGTTTACTATCAGTTTAAAGCTTACAAGATCAGAGGAGTATACTTCGGTTGCCGACTGTCATTCTAGCGGAAAATACGAGTGCAAAACCTAAAAGTCAGGTAAGCCCTTAAGAAGTAATTCAAAATTGTCGAAAAGTGTGAAGAAGAGAAAGTGCAGTTATCTACCTTATTCCAGTACTAACGGGAGATGGCTGTTTCAAATTCTGAGATATTACAAGCACTAGTTATGCAAAAAATTCCGTCAGACGAAACAATTCCGCAAATTTTTCGAGAAAAGTAATAGGACGCCCTTCTTAATATATATATATTTGTAGTTCTATGGAAGAAGGGAATATGAGCTGCAGGGGTATATCTTTATAAGTTTTATAATTAACATTTTAAAAAAACACTTTCAAAGAGATAAACCCTAAACAAAAAATATTTGCACCTATACTTTTTATCAACTGTGGTCACCAACAGCACTATACGACAAAATCATCTTTTTTTCTGGGTATTGGACCAAACTAATTTGAAGTCATATTTTCGAACTTTTTGTCACCAACTTTATAATCGGCTAATCAAAATACTCTTTATAAAGTGATTCCACAACTGGAGTTTTATTAACCAAGCTTGTTTTTATATTAAATTTAGCACAAACAAAACAAAAATTTGATTGCAAAATTGCTTGACATTCTTCGGTCATTTTTGAATTCGCGAGCTGTTAATATTTACTTGCACTAAAGTCGGATGCGATTGATTTAATACTAAATGGTATTGTTCGCGAATAAACACTTTAAAATCATGGCACACACGATCGTCATCAACTGTTGGTGACCACAGTTGATAAAAAGTATAGGTGCAAATATTTTTTGTTTAGGGTTTATCTCTTTGAAAGTGTTTTTTTAAATGTTAATTTTAAAACTTATAAAGATATGCACATCAAAATAAAAGGAAAATTTTTATAAGAAAAGTCATAAAGGTATACATATCAGAAGAAAGGGAATCAAAGCAGCTTTACAACGGTGTGCCGTTTTTGAAATATTCGACTTTAAACTTGTTCGAAAATCTGAACTTTGACCCCGTATAACACTTGTTACCTAACATTCCAAAAAAAAAATTTTATACCAGTCGATTGC
>JAPVRG010236086.1:0-12940 GCA_029783565.1 Rhagoletis cerasi
CACACCCAAAGGACAAGGCCTTTCATGTGACACCTCATTTTTAAAAATCGAACGAACGATACAGATTTTATGACTTGGTGTTAAATATTTAACGCAACATTCTCCGGACTCGAGTAAGAAGTTTCACTTCAAAAACCCACTTTAATGCTTGTATAAAAAAATTTAAGATTAACGTTAATTCCTTCATAATCCAATGGTCGGAACTAAACCAAGTTAGTGGTGCCGCGTTTCCGATAAAAAACGAATCGTCGAAAACGGTTTACGTGGTCCGAAACTTCCCGGTAACATATGTACATAAAAAACCTCTTTTTTTCTCATATTAACCAGTGGCCAATTGCATAGTTTGTTCTCCTATTGTCCACAACGTTTCCTCATCTTTGCTTGTATTCTTTGGCAATCACGATTATATAGAATTTAAGGAAGTAATAAAGGTTATCCCGAAACTGTTCGTGTTGCTAAACGTCTGTATTGATTATCCATCGACGCGGATACTTCATTGAAGCTTGATTTTGCTCGTCCGACGGGTAAAAAATTGTGGGATTTCGTTGGTTTCGAGGGTTAGGTTCCTTGCGGCGAAGAAGCCAGCCAGATCGGAAAAATACTATTTAAATACTTAAAATGCCTGCCAATGTCTTCTATAAATGAGGTCCTGTTTGCAGGTCCTGTGCTTCTTGCACTCTTTTGAGTGCAAGTCATAGTCTTTTATGCTTACTAAATTATGTCAATCTTTCCGAAACTCACTGTCTAACAGCCTAACCTAATATGAACGCGCGAGCGCGGACTTCGACACCGTCTTTCAAACATATCACTGCAGTAGTCGTTACTTTGCAGAACTGACGCTCACCAACTTACACGTCTGTTGGTTTGGAGAGAGTAGCTAAGGTGTTTTGTCAGGCACTTCCGTGAAGCCTCGCAATTAGCGATCGATATTATGCAAGCAATAACATAGATCGGTGCGTTGTGCTAGATATCATACTTGTGCTAGCTATTGCCAGATCAGGCAAACTGTAGCAACTACTATAGTACGGCAGAGATTTTAGGTCGGCCTCGAGCCCAACCAAGGTGGTAAATTGTGTACATCCACATGGCCAATTGGTAGCGAAGTGCTTGCATTTTGAGCCTACAAAATGCTTGCATTAGCGGTGCTGATCAACGCATTGTTTTGATACGCTGTGCATTTGAGCGCCGTGGGGTTAAGCCTTTCATAGGCAGGTACTCACGTAAAATATCTTGACTTCATGTAGCAACTACCCTTAATACTGGAGGGGCGTCTTCCCTCATGATAAAGAATTCCGAATCGTCTGTATGCTCTCCAGTAAGATAATTAGTATTATGAGGCAGGCTTTTTTGAAATGTAGTGATGCGCAATAAAGTACTGCTCACGGAGCCATCAACGATTGGTAGGGGTTTTGCAATATAAACAGGGCCATGTGAAAGTAAAATTTTTATTAATATCCTCGATAAAATATTTTTTAATCTTTTTCACTTCTTTTGCAGATAACCTTAATTTATTTCCTGTTGCTTATACCATGGCCTCACACGCATATAATAAAATTCTTTTGCTCCAAAGATAACAGTCGTTTGGTGCGCAAAATCGTACGCTCAAAATGGACACCGATATTAGATAAATATTCGGTTAGTACCGGTACATATTCGCGGCATTTGTTGTAACATACTTTTAAATGGTCTACTTTTAGGCCAAATTGCCTCTAGAATGTCCGTTACATCCGATGCGCGACGTTTTCTCTCCATGTCAAGATGCCAAAAAACGTGATCGACCAACGCAGTGGACCTGTCGTCTGTGTGGTAAAAGTTTCTACCAGGAAAGGTTTTTGGATTTACACTTTGAGACACGGCATAAGTCTAACATCAATGAAGTATGAAAGGAGAGTCACCAGATATTTGAAATATTTTATAAAATATCCATTTGACAGGCCGAAGATGCTGTTTGTCTGGCAGACTTTTGTGATATAATGCGTTGTGAGGTGTTTCAAAGTGAGGAATCGGCTAGTTTGACTACTAGCGATCAGCATGTGGTCACCGATGTGGAAGTCTGGGGGGATTCCTTGGGCCAGAACTCAGCACTGGCGAAGGCGAACACACCATATTTAAGTTTAATACCTATGAGGTAATATCGCAATGTCGCTTCTTGAGACAAAAAAATGTGTACATAGCTCTAATTTGCAAACTTTTCAGAACCTCCTCCATTGGTGGAACGCGTGCGGCGAAAGTACAAACTCGTCAATTGTGTCAGGAGAAAATTGGCCAAAATAAATTTAAGGACACTGGTAAGATATATTTTCTATACCGTTGAACATATGCATATGTGAAGACCCTTTTCTCAATTGGTGACCCCTCCAAAATCCCTATCGAATTTCCTGCCCTAAACAAAAAAAAATTATTGTAGTCGAAAATGTAATTATTGCTGAAAAGAGCAAGAAGTCAGCCACCGTCAATGCCAATGAACCCATGAAAAATATGAAAAAGGGACATGCTGACGGTGAACATTCAACAGGGACTCCAACCAATCCGGAGCACAACAATGCTGCCAATACAAAAACACCACCACATAAACCCAACGCTAAGGCCAAGAAGAATGGCTCTACGTCTGAACACAGCAACCATGACGAAGATGATGATGCGAACGCCACGCAGACCAGCAATACCAGCATAACCAAGAATGGCAATGGGAATATACAGAAGACACGTGCCAATTGCAAGGCTGCGGAACTGAGCAAGCTGAAGGTGCAATGTGAGATTTTAGTCCGCACTTGCATTGCTAGCCTTTTATTGACAATGACAGATCAAACCTTTAAAGAAATGGAAGGTTCGTACAGTTTTCAACATTTTCAATTGTTTTACGCTTACGCATTTTCTTATAGAGGAAATGAATAGAGCAGTTTGTTGGTACTTGTCGTGCGATCGATATTGGGAGGATGGTCCACTAGAGCCGCGAACCTTCCCTTGGGGCTTGACACTGCTGCTAATTTTTGTACTCTCGACAGGAGTGTGCTTTTGTTATTACATCATTTGGATACTATTTAAGTAAGTTATTTATGCGTGCATTCACTTTAGCCACACCAATTGAACTGCTCCGAAGTGTGCTCTTTGCGCTGAAAGCATTGTGATTAAGCAAAAGTTTTCTATTTCAGTTCCGAGGAAACGACAATCATAACCAATCAGCACGATTACATGTACCACCGGTACCAACAGTCGCCGCAAATGCAGTCAGAGCAAGAGCAGCAGCACCACCACCAGGGCTACGCGACTACGGGCATGCACAGTGGTATGCGCCAGAGCCTCTCCCAACCATACTACTACCAGCAGAAGGCTCACGAATTATACCCCGAACAACTTCAATACGACTATCGCCACAGTCCGAGACGCTACATAGCGGAATCGCACATGCAGAGCACGCCCACGGCCGCAGATATGGGCGGCACACCGCGACATCGACACGGACCGACGCAGAGTCACGTTTACCAACAGGACATTTTAGACCGACGCGACTATACAAGTAGACCCATAGCCACAACAGCGGTCACGAGTGTTGGCGGTAAAGCGATGACCAGTGCGGGCGGAGCGCCAAAATCGGCCAGTACTGCAGGTCTGGGTACAAGCGGTGTCACTATGTTGGAGAATGAGTCAAGCATTGGCGTGGGGGCGGGTGGTGGACGCCATTATAACACCCATCCACGTCCTGTAGCCTCTCATCATCGTAATAGTGGCGCATCTCAGCATTCACTGCGCGCTTCATCATCTATTCATGAATTCATGCAAAATGACATAGGCCAAAACGAGCACTACATCTATGTTACGTATCCGCCTGATTTGAAGAAGCGCTATTTCGACAAATATGAATAGGTGGTCTGATAGGCAGCACCATCATCATATCACATTTGCATGAGTCTCTATGCCGTGCATGCGAACAACGACGACCAACAATTGTCGAACAGCGGCGTGTTCCAGTTATCAATTGCATTGACTGTTACTTCAGCAGTGTCGGATGTAAGTAAGATGTGTATTGAGATGCATAAGGGCTGTTTGCTTGATGAAGACTGCATTTTAGATGTCAGAAGTTTAACTGAATTTTTATAGTGCAATACTCCCTTGATTAAACATTTAGCCAAAGTAAAATAGTGGGTAATCTAAACGCTAGTGCATCGAAATATTTGTGCTCGAAATTCGCTCGAGGCTTGAAATATTACTAACTGTATCGAAGTGTCATTATTCATTAATAAAATACCAACATTTCTTTTAATAAATTTCTTAAACCATTTTAAATATTGCAGTTTCACTTGCGGAATATACATCATAGGAGCTCATTGAGATTCCAACCAACGAGAATATATTCATCTGGCCGAAGCGCGCTTAACAGCTGGTAAATGCACCCAACCAATTCTTCGTCGTCGGCTTTGAACAGCTCAGTTGGTATACTGTCAGCTCACGGGGTCTTTGCTGTTTTTATGCCGCATCATTGCCTTTCTTATCGCCCATATACATGCACTAGTTTGCATTCTTCTTCATCAAACTTGCCACTGGTGTCATCATTGAAAAGCGTGGAGAAGTGTTCCCTCCATATCTTCACCTCTGCAAAAACCATCCCCCGGTCTTGAAAACATTTATTGCTACCTTATTTTCTGATACAATCTTTGTGCTGCTTCCTGCTTGACAGCCTCTCAAGATCTTCGCACTCGCATTTCTCTACCTCTCTTTTCCTTCTCTTGAAAATACGTATCTCCTCCTACCTCTTCTCTTAATATCGCTCAGTAGTCGCTCGTTTGTTGTTTTTGTAGCGGTACTACTAAGCCCTACCTAAATCGGCTAGTCCATCAATCGTTGTCGTCAAGCCCAACTAACGGTAGGCCTAGGAAACGTGCTGTTTCAACGGGGTTGGAAAAGAGGGAGAGGGGTATTAGCTGAGTGGGTTTAGATAAGGAGATGGTTGGTGTCGTGTTGGGAACCTTCACAGGCCGTCTGCTAGTGGTGGTGATTGGGTTCCAATTACGGCATTCACGGAGGCAGAGTCACGGAAGGTGGTGACGAACTCTCTGCGGATGTCCAATGGATATGTCAATTGACTTTGGACAGCGTCCGTCTATTCGAAGAGATGCCTTCTAAAGTGCCTGGGAAGAGGCTCTGCATCAAGCAAATGTCTGTTTGAATGCTCCCTGCCGCGTGACGCCCCTGGTTACTCTTTTCTGAAAACAAAAAGTATTCGCGGGACGTTGTAGCGACGCCAGTGCTTACATTCTGTTTCCTGCGATAACTTTTTGTACCAAATTTTGAGAAAAACTTTATTTCTGGTGGTTTTTCATCATTCCTTATCCTCTCCTCAAAGGTACGTTTAATTAAAAATAGTCATATGTCTAATGGCATGGATGTGCGTTATAATACACACAAGGCGGGAAAACGATTTGGATTGGGAAAAGTGCATCGATGAATGTACTGATGGAGCTCGAGCAATGTTTAGCCATTATGGAGGATTACAGGCACTATTTCGCAGTCAAACCCATCTTTCGCATTGGGCACTCCTGTCATAAATGGGAGCCCCTAGTCCCTGCCAGATCAATATATGTATATACAGTGCACGCTCGATAACGTGAACTAATTAAAACCAAGGGAGTCCACATTAACAAAAGTGTTCATGTTTTCAAATGTCAAAAAAGTATTAAGTGAATAGATATCTACACTAGGGTGGGTCAAAAATAATCAAGTTTTTTTTTTTTGGATTCGACACACGAAAACTAGTTCCTAGGTAGGTTGGTCCAACAGTTGGAAAATTCAGCCTTCATGACAACACCTCCGATAACGGCGAGAGGCTGATCGACTTTGCCGCGGAACGGAACATTGTAGTTAGTAGTACCAGACGCCAGCATCGAAACACCCACAAAACCACTTGGGTGTCCCCTGATCAAAGAACGAAGGGACAAATTGATCATGTTATGATAGACGGAAGATACGCTTCGAGCCTTCTTAATCTGCGTTCTATCCGAGGAGCCAACAACGGCTCGGATCACTACCCTGTTGCAGCCAAGGTCCGCATGCGCATCTGTGCAATGAAGAACGTCCGCCAAGCAGTACGACGAAAGTTTGAAGCTGCAATCACAACAGACAGCCGAGAAATTTCGCAATCGACTCTCAATCCTGCTGAAACAAGAAACTCTTCATCGACCGGATATAAATGAGCAGTAGAAATATATCTCCCAATCTCTTCGTGCTGCTGCAGAAGAGGTGGTGGGATACTACCGCCCACGCAGGAGCAACTGGTATGACGAAGAGTGCCGTGTTGCTGCTGCAGAGAAATTCGTAGCATACAAAGCCACCCTGGAGGAAATTTCTACGCGAGCGACAGTTGAACGATACCGGGAGTTGAAGAGGGAGGAGAGACGTCTATTCAAAAGGAAGAAACGAAAGACAGAAAGACGTGAATGCGATGAGCTTGGAATGCGGCTCGAAAATTCTATCAGAAAATAAGTCAGCAATCAAATGGTTTCAAGACCATGGAGGGGACACAATCGAAAACAGCTTCTATTACACATTTCAATTCAACATCTCTCAAATTTTCATACATACAAATGTGTAAATGTATTAAGAGCTGGTTAAATTACCAACACTGGAAAGACATACATATGTATGAATGTTGTCAAATACATTTATATTTAACTTTTTTTTTGTTCATACGACATACATATGTATGTATGTAGATAAGGAGATGAGTGTTTTTGGTTTTCCCATTGTACTAAAAGCTTTATAAAATTTTTTTGTTCGTTGTTGCAGCTGCAACCTGATATTCATTTTTTATTCTTAAATTTGGCTCAACTTTTATGTATTCAGTTTTTTTTTTAAGATTTTCACATTTAAGTATGAACTCAATTCTACATACATACAGAACACTGAGGCTTTTATAAACCATACTTTAACTACTTAATATGTAAAATACATATGTTTACAGTTCTCTACACTGAGAAAAGAGTTTATTTACGCCAACTAAATATATTTCTATCAACACAAGATTTGGTTCTAGTTACCAAATCTTGTGTTGATAGAAATATATTTAGCTGACTCTTTTCTCGGTGTAAATTTATTTTTCGGCAATTATGTATTTATGTATTCGTATACTTTAAATTTATAATAAATTTAAGTACATTGAGCGTATAAGGGTACTCCTGTAATTGAAGCGCCAAATGCATATTTGATGACCTGCAAGTCTATTTTTTTTTCTACATGACCGCCATAGCATTTCCTCCTTTGAAATTCCCAAAATAGCCTGGATCCACGAAACGATCATAGGTCTGCAAATATAAAAAAAAAATCAAAAGGAATGCTAAAAACTTAAATGAAAATAAAAAGCAATCGAAGCTAAAAATCAACAAGTAAAAGGTAAGCAAAAAATGAAAAAGTAAGTTATTATCAAACAAAATTCAATTAATTAATCAAGCATAATGCAACATAGCGCTGAGCACTTTTGGACTATCTATGCGTTCCAAATACGAAATTGAAATCCCTACACCTAGATTTCAAACTCTGAAAAAATAATTGCATTGAAATTTCTTTGCTTCACAGTTACAAATTACATATCGATGGTCCTCTGCAATAACGACACAATTCAAAATTCAAAAAATAAAAACTCTTACTACTGTTAAGTGGCTCATGTCTAATCCTTGTCCAATCCATCTCTAATCTATACTAAAGTAAGTAGTAAGGGTTACTAAAGTATGTAGTGAAGATTAGATATGAATCAGACAAGGATTAGAGACATGAGCCACTTAACAGTAGCAAGAGTTTTTATTTTTTGAATTTTGAATTGTGTCGTTATTGCAGAGGACCATCGGTATGTCCTTTTTCGTATACACATGTAGTATGTAGTACAGTAACAAAACGAATAACGGAAGATAGAATGATGTATTTAAGAAAACTTTATTTATTTTTTATTTTTAATACAAAATGATTTGTTTCAAAGCCCAGTTAAATCATTTTTTGGAAATCAATTGTTCTTATGCTTATGAAACGAAAGGGGTGTCACACAAAAAAGGAAAATCTTATGAATTCGACTATATACATATGTTTATTCACCAATAGTATACAGACATAATTGGTATTAAAATATTTACTCTACTTCACTTCATTTTTGATAGTACATTCAAAACATGGGCGAACCTCTTCTGGGTAATAAAATAGACCGGTCTTAGATAGAGTCCGACCGATTAATCGGCATCGGCTAGTATCGGCCAAAAGAATCGGCATCGGCAGTTTTTGCCCGATTTCTAGTCGATTCTTTATACTTGTTGCGCATGTCATTCCATGTTATACATATTTTTTCTTTTCTAACTCCTTTAAAGTTTAAAATATTAATTCATCTGAGTCCCCTTGTAATAAATCTGTTCTCATGTTTCGTTTTGATTTTTTAGAATTTTTTTGTCGCATTTGCTTCCATATAACGAATAAACACAATTTATTTTTATATGGAAGAAACCCGCAACACCTTCGGAAAAAAAAAATCTAAAAAATCAACGGTAAATTGAAGCCACTTGAAACTCGCACAATATCATAAGGAAATTCAATGGGCTATAAAGCTGTGTACTCAAAAAAAATCTAACTCTTCTGAGAGAAAATTTGGAATCTTCTATGAAAATATGTTGCTGAAAGTTTTAAACTAGGGTTTACAAGGTTATTGTTAGAGAATGAACTGTTTTTTAATTGAAAACTCTTAAAAATAAATAAATAAACATGAGTGGCAAACAATATCATTTTGAATTTGCGTGCTATAGATATGACCGACACATGTTAATGAATGACATTTGTTAATGAATTAATTTATATTTAGGTAGTTTCTTTTAAGGAATCGGCATCGGCCAAAAATTGGGAATCGGTCGGACTCTAGTCTGAGATCTTAAAATATAAACAGAATCAAATCGCTGAGCGAACTTCGTCGGAAGAAAGAACGCTGTCGAAATTAAAACACACTGCAGAATATGAGAATGCACACAACCAAAGCGACGACGAAGTTCGTCTGATGGAATTAGGCGAGAGTAGATTTATTTTTAATTTTGCCGCTGTCGCCCGTCGACAAAATCAGCTTTCAGTGTTAAAATAGCTTTGTTTCTTTACTTTTTAAGCAGATAATTATCAAGAAGAAAAAGAATTGGACAATTTGAGGATTCATCTTTTCGCTTTTGTAATTTTATGTTTTTTATTTGTCAATCCGCTGATGCGAATTTCGTTTCGGTTCTGTTTTACTAGGCGAAATGTTGCAACGAATATAAATGTATAAATGGTGTAAATGAACTATTAAGCGCAAATTTTGGGATACTCTATATCGATGGGTGAGTGCGAACTTGTGTTAAGTGACAAATTTGAAATTTTTCAGAGCATATTTTGTCTTTTAGAGGCTATAGCTTGTGAACGCAATAGCCATATTTACATTGCCAATAGAGCCGCCATTATTGATAACTCGATTCTAAAAAATGCAGACTAGGTAGGTAACATGCTAAGGCTTCAGAAAATGCAGTTAACTCATTTTCGACAAAATGTGCACTTAACACAAGTTCGCACTAACCCATCGATATATTAACTATTATTACGCCAACACAGGCGTTAATAAATAAAAGGCAATTTGCGCGGTCAACAGATAGTACTCGTATGAGAAACATGAATCGAATATTATAAGTGCAAAATGGCCTTTTTGAAATTTTTTTATGTCAGATGTATCTCTGTACGGCAACTCAAAGTCATATCCTTATAAGCACGGCATTTATTGGCATCTTTAGAGCAGTCCTGAAGGATTTTTATGCAAAATTAAATTTTTTTTTGCTCCTCTTTTAAAATTAAAAATTTGTCAAAAACGACTAGACTGTAGCTGGACATTTTTGCACGTGTTTGCAGTGGATGTTGACATCTGCAGCATCTGTTGATTATTACTTATGTTTGTTCTACTAAAACATAGAACGATTTTCCTTTGAGAGGCCACTAGGGCATGCACATACTTTTTTTTTGCAATTACTATCTCGAAACTTCTTTCAATTATAGCTTTGCTTAGTTTTTAGACTCGATCAACTATTGTTAGATATATGTATGAACATGCATAGTTATGCAATATGAAACCATTTTCCTTTTTTTGAATTGATTTCAGCAACTTTTTCAAACATTTTTTACATTTTTCATTTCTTTGCCTTTACTTTGAATTATCATTAGGCTATCAAGCTCACCATAGAATCTTCCAAATCTGATTCATCCTCGCTACTTTCATATTCGCTATCTGGCGGTGTGAGCGGCTCTGCGCCATGATTTTCTAAAATACTTTGCATTCGCGAACGCTTCAAAATGCATGCAAATTGATATGCAGTTAGACGACCAAAAGTGGTTGTTTCCAAATTCAATTTTTGTTTGCAATCTTCGAGTAGAAAATTGAAAAGCTCTTCATTGCCCCTTTCAATGGAAATGTGTAACGGTGTGTAGCCGCCTTTTCCTTCCTGTAAACAATTTAGAGCAAAATTTTAATTTTTTTATCGCATTTGTAAGATAAGTGTCAAAACACTTACCCTGGCATTGATATCAGCGCCATACTGTATTAGAATGCTTAATATTTTCAGATGACCCGCTTCGGCAGCTAAATGAACACAAAATTCACCTGAAAAAAGATAAGGAAAAAGGAATTTGTAAAGATATAAACTACCTTGATATTGATATTTTATTGTAACATTTAGGAATATGTATGAATTTGAATACTAATAACTCGAACCCTTATTATTTCTGTTAAAAAGCTTTTAATCTGGTATTGAAATTGTAATGCAATACATGACAACAGACAATGAACCCCCGGTAATATTGGAAAAATTATTTTCCACTGTTTAAAATCTTTTTCTTTTACATACATATATGTACGTTAGACAGTGTCGAAAAAAAGTTCGCCGTACACCCACTCATATGTTGTTGAAAAGCATTTAAAAAAACTTTTTTGGCCAACCCCAGTAGTCGCCCAATTACATTTTTCTTTATATCCTCGGCTTTTATAGGCGGATTTTAAAGTGTGATACACCAATGTTTTTGTCTCGAAGGGGGGTTTTCGTACGGAAGTTCATTGATCTTATGTGCTCCATTGTGGTACTTACCCATCAGATTTCAGTTGCTATCACCCTAACGTACCGCCCTAATGACAGTAAATTAAGGTCCGTCAAAAATCATCAATCTTTTACGAAAGAAGTATTTCGATTAGTTCAGTTGAACCCGAAATAAAACACATTTTATTTTTAGTTAGAAAACCATACGGAAAACCCAAATTTTTTTTTATGGAGCATATGAGGTCAATGAACTTCTGTAGGAAACCCCCCTCCTCGAGACAAAAACATTGGTGTATCACACTTTTGAAATCCGACTATATGAAGAAAAATGTAATTGTGCGACTAGGGTTGTCCAAAAAAAATTTTTTTAATGCTTTTCAAAAACACTCCATACGAGGGGCGTACGGCGAACTTTTTTTTTTTTTGCCTATAAGGCGAGCCGCTATAATGTACGTGCATAGATTTCAATTCTTCGTAATTACACAAAATAAAAATAAGCATTTACTAAGTAATTTAATTTAAATAAAATATTTACGAATGAATACTTAGATATTATTTAATTGCGAAAGTTAATATTTTTTATTGCTGCTATAATCGCCTTTTTAGTAGGCCTTCGTCTTTCGGACGTACCGTATTGAGTGCTCTCAGGTCAGGAGCGTGTGTCATAGTTCGTACGACATCGTACGACATGCAGCTCATCGTTCTGCGGTATTTGCCAGCGTTGCCAGAATTTTTCTCAAGAACACTCCAAGGACCAGATGATCGAAAACAAACGAAATCTTCTACGTTTTTGAAATTATTACTGTCAAAAATGGCGTAAGTGCTGCAGCGCTTATTGTTTCCTTAATGACATGAGTTACTTCGTCTTGTATTTCTACAACTCCGCTCAAATTCCAGTTGTCAATGTATTTTCGATGACATCCACCAGCCGGGCAGATGCACTTAACATATTCTCAAATCGTAGTCCTTTTGTTGTCTTGGTTTTCATCAAAAATATGTCCCATACGAGGCTTACGTTCTTTTTTATTGGAACTACCGGGTTACCAACCCCACGCGCAGGGCCGTCGGAGGAAAATCCGGGCCCGGGACTAAATATGTGTTGGGCCCCCTACCTCAAAAAATATTTTTTTGTATCTAATTTTTTTAATCAAATTTACCAACTTAGCTAAATATTTCTTTGATGCTGATTTCAAGTACATTAACAAAATTTTTCTAGCACGTCTAATTTTTGAAAAAAAGCTGTTAAAGTGTCAAAAAATGGCAAATTTCAAAATTTTTAATAAATTAAATTTTTACGTAGTTTTCCGAAGACAAAATCTGCGTGTAAATAAAAATTCAGTTTTTCTTAAAAAGTAAAAAAAAAATGAATTTGTTTTTAAATTATATTCATATATTGAGATTTTCGTATTTGTAGGAAAACAAACACTTCTACTTAACTCTTCGACATGAATTTTTTTTGACTATTTATTAGAGAACGACCGAACTTCGGCTTCGGCTTCGGCCATGTTCGGCCACAAAAGTTCGGTTCGGTTTCGGTTCGGCTTCGGCAAAAAAAAGCCGAACTTTGGCCGAACATTAATTATTGAATTATTACCACATTTACACATGCCAAAACAAGTTTTTTATGTTATTTTTACAAGAATACTTATGTAAGTATGTTACTTTCTGAAATTTATGTGATTGAAACTAAAGTATGTAAATTTTTTGCTTTTTTATCAAAAATAATACTGCATTTTTAAAAAGTCATTGCTTGTTTATTACTTGGGCCCTTGAAAATGTTCGGTTCGGTTCGGTTCGGCCTTAAAAATCGAGGTTCGGTCGTTCTCTACTATTTATCTTTTGTTTGTTAAGTGTTTATTAATTTTGTATAAAAGTATAGC
>JAPVRG010236092.1:0-11031 GCA_029783565.1 Rhagoletis cerasi
TTTGGTTTCGATAGTTTTTGAGACGCTCTTTCACGTGGTGAAAACTAGAAAGTCCTAACTTGCTTAGAAGTGTACTAAAAATGTAGAGAAAGAAGAGCACAAATGAAAGAAAAACAGAATTTGTTTATCTTTAACAGCTGTTTCTCGCAATTTCTTTTTTGAGTCATAAGCCACCTCTTCATAGGCCGGGTCACATATTAAAAATTAAATAAATAAAAGAGATATAGCTAAAACTGGTCCAAATATGGCGTTTTTACATTTCTGCTACCAGTATATCGTTACCTAAAGGTGAAAAGGTGCTAAGACCAATTTTTGAAATTGTTCAGGAGAGACAAAACACCGTGTAAATATTTTTTCTGTGAACATTTTTAAAAACTTTAAGCGCAAAGTTTTTTTACGTTTGATGTTTTGAACAAAGCTATAAGGAGTTATTTATGTAAAGTGTATAGTGTTTGGCCGAGCTTATGCTCCAATTTGTGGCATGCGCCTTATTGTTGTCACACAGGGGGAAGGGAACTGCGATTGTATTTTTATGAGAAGCTTTTTCATGGCAGAAATACACTCGGAGGTTTTTATTTTTCGATCAAAAAACAATCGTTATTATATAATTTTTATTTTTTCGATCAAAAAATAATCGTTATTTTGGATTTTTATTTGTTCGATCATTTTTAACCGTTATAACGGAGGCTGCTTTTTATGACCGCTTTAAATCTTTTTTTTATCGAAAAAATAAAAGTCAAAAATAACGAATATGTTTTGGCCACGGGGTAATTTTGGACTTGGCACATTTTCTGAAAAGGCTTTGAAGTTTTCTCATACACTTGGCAATGTTTATTTATAACAGTTTTCCCTACATAATGTAAAGGTGGCAACAGAAAATGCCTAACAGCTATACCTAAATTAGCGCGTTGAGCGTTTTTCACTTACTTCAATGCTGCTAAGCAGTAATAAAAAATAAAGCAAAAAACAACAGAAGATAGTAGATTTTTTTGTGACACAAGACAAAATTAAATACATAGACTTAAAACAATTCATGGAAAAACTGTATGGCAGGGTTAGGTGTATATACATAGAAATTAGATAATAATTAATGACAACTATGGATTTAGCTAGCACTTTTTCGGCATTGAAGTATACGGCATCAGAAAGACATAATTACATCTATCTCTTCTAAATGACATAGCCTCGCATTATCTGTAATTCTGCACCAAAACTTAATTTTGAACAAAAAGGGACTTAGCATCTTTTCACCTTTAGGTAGCGGTATGTATGCCGCTGTTGTTAAAAGTTGCATTGTTAATCTAAAGTATTACTGAATATGTACAAATTTAACTATTGTCTTTTGTTTTATTACTAATGCAATAATTTTCATTTAAAAAAAGGAAGTATATTTAAAAACCATTTAAGTATTTATTATTTATTTTGTAGTAGCAGAGCTTCTCAAACAATATTTTTGGAATTTTTTCGAGTTAAGTTGTTGCAAAATAATGAATAATCCCGGAATCCCGGAATTCTAATAATATGATCCCGAAAATCCCGGGATCGCAAAAATTGAAAAAATTTACGTATGTATTTAGATATGCACTAAGTATACATTTGTATGTTTGCACTTCAATTACGTTAAGATATTGTGCAGCATGTGCTTTTGGGTCGCGAACCTTGTTAGAGGCGTATGTGTTTGCCTATTTGCACATGCGTGCACAATTTTCCTTCTCACGTGTGTGCGCATACATATGAACACACATACATACATACGTTTAAATTAAATAGCTCACGAAAATTAATCAGTTTTTGCTAAAGCGCAAGTTTTTGGATGATTAAATATGCAAACATATGTATATACGTATTTATGTGGGTCGCAAAAGTTTTAAATAAAGCAATTTAAGTATTTACAGCCCGATTCTGTGCACTTGATAAATTCAACATTTTTTAATAACACTGGTTTACAACAAAAACGCTCACTGGATGCCACTATTCGGTTATTTTTTTATTCTATGGATAAGTTTCCGAGATATTTGCAATTTACCGTTATTAAGCTAAAGAGAAGAAGTGGTTCCACTGAATCACGTATAACTTGGGAACTAATTTAACAATCTTAATATGAAATATAAACGGGACGTATATCACTATTCCATAAGCCTAGTAGTTTCTGAGAAATTAATTAATCATTACATATATTTAGTTTTTTTATGAAAAAATTATAAAATGCAAACTTTAACACGAGAAAATAAAAGAGAAAACAATTTTTTTGTAAATTTTTGTCTTGTATATTAAAGTTTGTTCTTTTGCGAAAAATCGAGCTGCCAGCGAAGAAAAGCGAAGAATAAAATAAAAAGAAAAGCTGTGAACGGAGAAATGAAAATGGGCATTGATTTTTTTGTATGAAATATGTACCGAAATGAAGGTTACTCATACGCCATGTAGCGTACGTTGCGTATGAACAACCTTTTTTTCCATCGATTTTCTTCGTTATAAGCTCGATTTTTTCGCAAAAGAACAAACTTTAACATCCAAGAAAATATTTACAAAAAAATTGCTTTCTCTTTTATTTTTCTCGTGTTAAAGTTTAAATATCTGGGATGATTCATAAATTTCTCAGAAACTACTAGACCTATTTATGGGGAATCTCATTAGTTTTAATTATCTACATTTCATACTAAGGGCCATTTTCTCAAGTAACCTTTAACTTTAAAGCTCACTTTATATTTAAAGGTTACTTTAAAATTTATGATAGTATCTAAAGTAAAGCATTTTATTATCGGCTTTAAATTGGTTTACAACCAAGAAACGTACATACTTCAAAAACCGATGATAGAAATGCTTTACCTTAGACATAGTTATATATTTTAAAGCAACCTTTAAATATAAAGTGAGCTTTAAATTAAAGGTTACTTGAGAAAACGGCCCTAAGATTGTTAAATTAGTTCCTAAGTTATACGTAATTGAGTGGAACCACTTCTTCTCTTTAGCTGAATGACGGTAAATTGCAAATATCTCGAAAATGTATCCATAGAAAAAGAAATGAACTCAATTTTCGGAATCACCGAGCGATTCTACATAGCAATTAATTACTCGCAAAACACACACAAATTTGTGATCCAGTGTAATTTGTTAATTTTTTATTACTTATCTATGACTAGCAAATGCCCGGCGTGCCTCGCGAAGCCTCAAAAGCACTTTTGCATGGGCCAATGCGAAAATAGTTTTGAAAAGCAAAAACTGTTAGTAAACTAAATTGTCTTAATTAACGTTGAAACGGCTAGGGAGGAGAACCCTCACCTCACATAGTCCCAGAATAGTCCCTTTCGTTGTTATGAGCTCACCCGGATACAGACCACTTTGTTAACGCTATGAAATCGCCGATAGTCAGACGTGCGTAATCTTCTTCTATGATTAGGCAGTTGTCCGGCAAAAGTCTTTATTGTGGGACTTAAGATTTGAGTTTTCTATTAAAGCAGTGCCAAGAATCCTCGCTGTTTCACAAGAGTTTTCCTCCGTTCATTGACTAATTCGGCTGCGTGATTCTTAAATATTTTTCAAGGGAGCCATTGATATACCTAATGCCTTTGCTAATTTGTCACTTTTGCAATTCCTCTTAATACCCAGGTGTCCAGGCACCTATATACATATGTGTATACATATATATATATTAGTTTTATAAATTTAGATTTTCACAACTTTTGTAGTGAAAATTTGGTACTGAAGCTATCAAAAGTGTAATTTTTGCATGTTACTTCACGTCCATTCACAGATATTTCTTGAAATTTAAGTACTCCGGGTAAAGGCTTCGTTGATGTCCACGGATGAAAATAATTGGTAACGCTAATTAATTTTTGTTGTTATTGTAAAAAATATATGTCATCAAGTAAAATTAATAGAAAACGATTTGCATTCTATATTAGATATTTAAAATATATTTCCGCTGAAATAACGGAACTTGATTTTTTGTTGTTATCGTAAAATTGTATATACCAATAAGTAAATTCAAGTAAACAACGATTTGTGTTTAAAGTACATTTCCGCAGAACAATTCGTCCAGTAAAGTAATTATTCTAGCGATGAAAATATTTTTTTTTTGTAGTGAAACGCTCCATATTCACCTTCACCTTTGTCTCTATATAAGTAAAGCATTGAAATTTACATTGATCTTCATTTTTTCCCTTATCTTTGTGCATCTTTGTTTTTGTTTTTATTTTTGCCTTTGCCTTTATCCATCTTTTCATCTATGTACGTACAACTTTACTTTCAATCTGGTATTAGTTTTAATCTAAATCCTACTCGTTTATTAGCATATTTTTGAAGTGAAACTTCTTAGGTGGCGGTATCGAAAAAATGGGGGTGAAATTTTTAAAACTGAAAATGTCTCATTAGTAAGAACATGTGTTTGTAGGTGTGTTAAGCTAGCTACCTGTTGCTATCACCCGCACGATGGCGCAATCTTTTTTCTATGATCCTTACTAAATACTAAAGAACATAGAATGCGTTGCACGTACCCAATTCGCGGAAACATTATACCTTAAATGTTCCTAAAAAATAAATATGTATATAGTTGAAAAAATCAGAGAATAACCTCTCCTTTCGACAGCATATCAAGTTTTAGACTCACATCAAGCAAATTTGGCTATAAAAAGTCAGAGTATTTTCGAGCGGTGCGAGAAAAAACTGTTTTAGAAAAAGTGAATTACTTTCCTCCGAGTTCTTCGATCTGACGTTTTAAAAATAAATATTCTCTGTCTATCTGGCGCAATCAACTACAGTTACGTTACTTTGACCACCGTTTTGTATAATTTATATGCCCCTTCACAAAGAGAGGCTATTGGACAAGTTACCCTCACCAGAAAATGCACTGAAATTTCAATAAAAATAAGAAAAGATTTCCTGAAAGGTTATTTGGCTACGCGCGAAATGTACCTTAAATGGTGTGCTTGTACCGAATGTACTTTCAAATTAAAGAAAGGTACGATTGCACCAACTTTTCCATCACTGTAGCTAATGGAATGGAGCAGCTGACTATGTGTGAACACCCGAAAACGTTGGCTCAATTAAAAAGTTAATTGCCTCAGCTAATTGGCATGTTTGAACATAGTCTTAGGTCTCTGGGGCTACAGGTTTAGAGGAAATATTATGAAGAACATAATACATAGGTGCTTAATATTTTCTTTCTAAAATACGAGTTTTTTTCATTATAATTTCCAAAGTATATAAACTTTTAATGGAAATCTACCTAAACTACTTTAAAACTGTATTACATATTCCTTTCAGCTTTCAATTAACTCACTTACACTTCAATTATCCACAGCTCAGTAAACCAACATTTGTATGTACATATATTTAATTAATTAGTAATAAATTCAATTAAAATTTAATGTAATAAATTGAGCGTACACTCCAAGTTGGCGCAATTAATTATGGCAATTTTTAAATAAAAAAGTATTGTAACTCATCTCATATTCGAACCTTCATTCTAAGAAATATCTTGTACATTGCGAATTTTGAGTATAAAATAAAGGCATGTGAATGTACACAAATATCTGTATGCATGATCATAAGTAGCTATATACATGCGTAGGTAAGCTAAGAACATTTGCACGCAACATGCCAACAGCTAAAAGTCAATCCAACCCAAGTCAATCGTTACGTATAGATAACGATTCCTTTCACAGTTTTCTCAATAATGGAAAAACACCACAACCCTCTAACCACGAAATAGCTTTACAGCTCTACAATCTTAATAGCGTGAAGCGAACCAGATTGCAATTAATTACTTTGTTGCTGTGCAACAACTTGATTATAAAAGGCTTTTTTTGTATGAGAAAAAATAAATATTTATTAAAGGGAGTCGATGTCAGAATGAAAGAAAAATAATAAGAATAAATTGCATGCTTCAATTAAACACTGCCTGAAATGAACATGAAAGCTATTGTTATTATCATTAAAACAAATTCATAAGTACAGTCATATCAAAAACTGGAGTCTTTCTTATTTACATACATACAAAGATTTTGTTCCTTCAAGCCCCACTCACATGAAAATACAAAATTCTCATGAAATCAATTTACAAAGATTTTTTCACAAAATAATCTGTATTTATCCAACGCACATTTAAGCTATAAAATAAAGTGGGGGTGGGTGTAAAACATGCAATCCTGGCGTCATCGCCTCGACTGTATAAGCTCTCCAACACTGTACGTTTTCATTGCCTCAGCACTACTCAATTTCACGTTTGCAGCAACTAACTAACTAATACCTTCACACCACACTTTCCCTATCGCTTTTGATTGCCAATTAAATTGTCGTTAATTAAAAATTATGTTCACTCCTCGGAAAAGATAATAAATTTTCAATATTAAACCAAGGCTGCAAGGTAATGTAGGGCTAGTAGTGAATGGAATACCAAGCGTGGTGGCAGTGGAAACATTGTATTTGTGGAAATATAAGTATAGCCATAAGCTCAAACAAAACTTATTACATATATATATGTATGTAAGTATGTACACAATGCAAACTTATATACATATTTACCGCAGAAGTACTCACTTAATATCTAACTATTTACACCTGTTTGTAATTAAATGCTTACTTAACGTCGACAGCGTCTTTCTGCACCCACTGCACATAACCTTTTTCGAAATTGTATCCTCCTATGCGATACAATACAATCAATTTGTTGCCTTTATTGGCAAGTGTATTGCGCTTTAATAATGCGAGAAAATTGTTATTGTTATTTTCACTGTGCGTTTTGCTTGTTTACTCATATTATTTTGACTCTAAGGCTGTGGCTTTATGGCATGCAATTGCGTAAATGAGTTTCCGCTAAAACAATTACGTCGACCTTAGAAAATGTGTTACATATTCTTAACTATTGACTTTAGTTGCTGACCCTATTTTGCTGACAGTAGTTCGGTTTGTTTAATAGATATAAAATGAGGCTGATAATTTTACAAATTTCGCAAAATAGATATCTGTGGTAGAGATGGGAACGGAATATCGGGACCCGCGGGACTCACGGTACTAATTTTAAAATGGCCCGGATGGACGATATCGGGAAGGTCTTTAAAAGTTTGCGGGCACGACGGGACGTTTATAAAAAAGTTTTCCCGACACTCGCGATGAAACCCGCAACTTCTAAAAATTCAGAAAATCTTCATTAAAAACGTCATATGGAATAAGTGCTTTTTATTAATATTATATTGACGCAATAACGAGCGATAAGGCAAAACGAAATAACCAGAAGATAAAGATGCCAGATCTTTCAATATGACTATGGGACCCACGGTGCAAATCTGAAAATCTGGCGATTTGTGGGTTCGGGACCTAAAAATTTAATGTCGGAATGGGCGGACGGATGATCTCTGATATAAATACATACATATTTATTGAAGTGATACTCGTTTCGCGATCACGGTGAACTAAAAATCGTAAGGCTAAAAACATATCGGAGCGACAAGCAAAGAGAACGCTCAAAGTGTCGATTACAAAGGTGCATAATATGTTTCGAGCCTAAGGGAAACGTGTGACACTTGTCATGCATCCAATTTCCCTCTCCCTATTTCCGCCTACAATAACATTCATAGAGAATTATTGAAAAATGTTATGCAGAGGGAGGATGGTTTCGTGCGCAGAAGTCCACGTAAGTGGGGAAAGCTTTTGACTGCCATTCACCAGCGAGTGGTCAGAAGTGATTCTTTTGCGTACTCTGGATAGCGACCAAACACCCGTTTGAGAGCGAGCTAAAGTTGAAAAGCGTAAACCTCGCGTGCGCTGGGTGTGGATCCTGCCACGCAAAAACCTTTTCCAATGAAAAGCAACACAAAGCCTCGGATGAGACCCCCTTATTTTGATGACGACCAAGGCAAACGAATAAAGGAATATGATTTAAGGGTATGCACCTGCAGTATCCAGACCATTAATAGGGAAAGTGCCTTTGCTCGGCTGGTTGATGTCCCCGGAAAGACAAAGGCTGACATCATTACCATCTAAGAAATGGGATGGGCGGGGCAAAGCAAGGAAGGCGTGGGGCCTTGCGAAATCTACTACAGCTGCCACGTAAAGGAGCGTAAATTCGGTGTTGCATTTGTGGTGGCAGAGAGACTCCGTCGCCGAGCGCTGTCGTTCACACCGGTGGACGACCGATTATCCTTCAACATTTCGCTCATCTTCGCCCATGCTCGGACGGAATAGACGGACTTCGGCGGGTCCCGAAACATGGTAGTATGTAGTACTAGGTTCTAGCACAAAAAGATTCATCAAGCTACATGGCTGTCTCCAAATCGAAAAACGAGAAACCAAATCGTTCATGTCGGGATAGACCGCAGGCACACTTCCAGTGTTTTAGACGTACGTATACTCCATGGGCCCAAGATCTACTCGGACCTCTATCTTGTTGCAGATAAGATACGCACCCGCCTGTATGCAGCAAAAAATGTGCGTCCAACTATGCAGAGAAATCTCAACGTCGAAAGGCTGCAATCACAACAGACGGCCAATATGTTCTCAGAGAGCACTCTTCAACAGACCGACATGTGCGAACAGTGGAACCACATTTCCCACTCATTACTTACCGCCGCCGAAAGAACAACGGGTACGACGAGAAATGTCACGAGGCTCAAGAGGAAAAACATGCCTTCTACAGGTCGAAAAATTTCCGAAAATTTCACCAGAGAGTTAGGGGACTTACGGAAGGTTTCAAGACCAGGGCGAACAACCATGGCGACTTAGTGACCGATGTCCAGAACGTACTTAGATTATGGAGGGAATACTTTTCCACGCTAATGAATGACAGCAGCACTAAAAGTAGGGGAGAATACGGATGATGAAGTCGATGGTCCACCGCCTGACTATGACGAGGTATGAATAGCAATTACGCAGCTAAAAACAACAAAGCTGCTGGAGCTGACGGCCTGCCAGCTGAGCTATTCAAGTACGGCGGCGAGGAGTTGATAAGGTACAGGCATCAACTCTTATGCAGAATATGGTCAGATGAACGCATGGCCGACGACTGGAATTTAAGTGTGCTCTGCCCAATCCACAAAAAAGGCGACTCCGCCATACGCGCCAACTACCGCGGGATCAGCCTTCTAAGCATAGGTTACAAGGTGTTATCGAGTGATTGGACCTTATCAGTGTGGCCTTAAACCTGGAAAATCCACCACAGACCAGGTATTCACGATACACCAAATATTGGAGAAGAGTCGCGAAAATAGAATTGACACGCACCACCTATTTGTTGATTTCAAAGCCGCTTTCGACAGCACGAAAAGAAGTTGTCTCTACTCCGCGATGTCTGAGTTTGGTATCCCCGCGAAACTAATACGGCTGCGTAAACTTACGTTGAGAAATACCAATATCCATATCTGGGCTGCAGAAAATGGAGAAAAATAATGAAAGACAAAAAGAGGAATAGATTAGTAGATAGTTGAGAATCGTAGCTTACTTACCATCTGTTGACCTAATTTAAGGATACTTTATTGTCAGACATTTCGTCCGCCCCCCCTTGAAAATGCAACAACCATTAGTTAGTCTTCATCGGAAGTTGTTCGACTGTTTCTTTGAAGAAAATATCTTCACCAACCATTTTTATTGTTATTCAAATTTTTAGCGGTAGCCAAAATCTGTTCAATCAAATTTCTAATCCGATACACCTATTTAAAACTTCAGCACAAAACAGTCGATGCTAAAAAAGCGCAGTCAAAGGAGTTATAAGAAAAAAACTAAAAACAAAAATAAAGAAATCAACAACACTCCATTCAATTGCCAACACTTTTGGCACAAACTCAGTGCGTTATTACAACTACAGCATCTCAGCGCGCGCAATCACAATCAGAATCACCGTCAACACCAGAGCCAGCCAAATATGTATGTATGTTGGAATGCCAGAAGCAGAAAGATTTCCGACACCGCTAACAGCAGCGACACCATTTTCATTTAGCACACAATTTCCAACGCCATCAAAGCAATCATTTGCAACGTTGCGTCCTTAGATATCTTGCATTTAAACGTGCATGTTGCATGTACATGCATATGCGTGTGTTTGTGTGTGTAAAAAAGCGGGCATAACCGCAGTTGGCAGCCAAACACGCGCCACATCAAAACCAACGAAGGAAAGAAATAAAAAAGCCTGAAAAGAAGTAGATACAAGTGTTGCCGTTTTGATAGAGTTCTACCATATTTGGTAGAATATTTTTTTTACATTTTAATTTTGGCAGATTTGTTTTCCATTTGGTAGATTTTAGCAAACGATTTTGGACTTCATTCATTTCAAAGAAACGACAATTACACCGTGCGACAA
The DNA here is from genome assembly GCA_029783565.1 of Rhagoletis cerasi. NCBI lineage: Eukaryota > Metazoa > Arthropoda > Insecta > Diptera > Tephritidae > Rhagoletis > Rhagoletis cerasi. Next base: position 10,289 of record JAPVRG010236092.1, read on the forward strand.
AAATCAAAAAATTTCAAAACGCACGAAAAAATCTTTTAGTTTTCCTCGCTGACGTAAGGATTTTTTAAAGGACTTTGAGATTTCGAAAGTATGAATCATTCAAAAAATTATTTACAAAATTCAGTGTAATTTAGAATAAAAATATGGGTACCAAATTAAAGAGAAAATTCTGTAAAATTATAAAAAAAATTTATTTTTTTCACAAGGACGAATAAGGATTGAAAATGCTCTTTTAATAATTTTTATTTTTTTAACCTAATAAAGTGGAAGGGATGAAAAAACAAATATTGCGAATTTTCAAGGATATTCAAGGGTACATTTTTAAAAGGGCATGTTCAATACCTTTTCGTCCTTTTTAAATTCTACGGAATTTTCTCTTTCATATTTTTGAAATTTCAAAGTCCTTTTAAAAAAATCCTGAAGTCAGAGAAAAAAACTAAAAACGCAGTTATACTATACTAGAGTTCGCCCAGTGGTTGAAATTCAACCACCACTTTATTACTTGCTTTATTATATTTTATTTCATTTCATTTCACTTCGTTTTATTTCATTTTAGTTGATTTTATTTTATATGATTTGATTTTATTTTATTTTATTTTACTTTATTTTATTTTATTGTATTTTATTTTATTTGATTTTATTTTATTTTATTTTATTCTAATCTATTTTTTTTATATTATTTTATTCTATTTTGTTTTATTCTATTTTATTTTATTTCATTTCATTTTATTTTATTTTATATT
>JAPVRG010236101.1:0-12302 GCA_029783565.1 Rhagoletis cerasi
GCGATATGAAAATTTCAGTTTGTATGGGAAGTGCCACGCCCCCTTTTCCAATACCTATCATTTTTCGCCGTGAGTAGGGTAATTAGAATCTATGCATCTGTGTCAAGTTTCAGTTCATCAGCATAATTGGGTTTAGAGATATATCGGTTTTCACATTTTAGTATGTATGTCAGATGCCACGCCCCATGTATAATGGGGTTAACATTTATGGATTAGAGGAAGTTACATCCTTTAAATCATTATTAAAATCGAGCGAAACGTGCCCTCAAAACTGGGGTTCAAACCTTTATTGTAGCGTATTTATTTATAGATACCTTCAATATACCGTTTTTGCTACAAACCCTCCTCAAAGGACCTCTGGAGTCATCCAATCGATCCCCGATCAAGGTGGATTTCTTCATGACCACTTTTTACGACAAATCCAAGCATCAGAAGCAATGAAATATTTTTACCGTCTAACTTGTATGGGGTGGCCCACTGTTTTTTTTGTCGGTATCTGAAAATTTGTATCTATATCGATGCCTTTATTTGTTTCATCGGCATAGTATTCCTAATACATAGTTGAATCTTCCTAAATGAAATTCCAGAAGGTTAGGTTTAGTTAGACTTGGATGACTGCCTCCACAGGTGTTGCACATATACTAATAAATTAACTCTCTTTTGTTTTAAGACAGGGTTAAGAGGGCGGAATTGAGACCCAAGCTTAAAGCTGGCCAGCTGATAAGGGATGTTGAGATGTTTTTCACATTTGCTACAGTAAGGGCTTGAGTTAATATTGAACTTTACCGCATGAGTTCCGATCGGACAATGACGAGTAACGAGAGATTTGGCTTGTCCAGTTCAAGACTGCCGAGTGCGTCTTCTATCAACGCGCGAACAGAAGGACCTCCTTGGAGTGCAATGTTTCTGCGTAGCATTCGCTGAACTGTCTAAAAGCTCAAATTCCAAGGAGCAAACCACAGCTAAAACTGCCGCCATTTCCGAACTCGGCGATATTTTCTTAAGATTACCTTCTGTTTCTAGCTCATCGGTCATAGAGTTACCTGCGATATGGTTGTCGCTTGGAATCTAAATAAGCTCGGTATCGAATTAATCTGCTGGGATGGAGGGATAAGCCATGCATTCCAGGTTAATAACGTAGACAGGTGTCATATTTGTAAGCATCCAGTCCACTGCTTCCTTTATTCTGGATACGTCCGCTTTGAAAACACTGCAGTGATGAGAAGGTCTAAATTTGAGTTAGAGAGGGGGTTCTTTGCACAAGTAACTTCTTTATACTGTTCCATCCAACCTCAGTCCCTCCGCAAGTCAGTTCACAGGGCCATGGTTCCAGATACTTCACTCCAGCCAGTCCTCCGTGGATGGGATGTGGGTGATCGGTTTGTAACGGAACGAAGTCCAAGCTTCTAAGAATTCCTGAGTTCCAAAAGTGAACAAAGGACCCAAGTGACGTGTGCAGTGGCCGCTTTGCCTGCTATCTCTACAATCACAAGGTTAAGCGCAATAGTATGGGTGGGCCAAAGCACCCCACTGATTCCAATTAGTGGCCTTTTCTAATGCTTTGCGAGAGCCCCAAGAGCTTGTGAATAGTCGCTCTGTCACAATAAGTATAAGTTTAATAACGTCTTGTTTACCCTCTTCTTGATGTTTGACTTCCAGGAAAGCTTTATGTCAAGAACCAAACCACAATTATTCACCCTGTGAGAGTGTGTTAGCGAAAAGTGGCCCGTTTTGGGAGATCGAAGGATTGCGATTTTATATATATTGTTGGGTTACCAAGTATAGCTATGTCTTTATCAGTTCAGGTTGGGTGCCTTAGAACTTTTCTCTAACAATAAGTACTAGATCGTCAGCATAATCAACCACTCGACTGTCGCTTTTCTCAAAAGTTTCCCCTTGGGGGTTGTAACTACTCTCTTTTCTCTGAAACGATGCGCTGCCATCCTCTGCCGCATCAGTTCTTTTGCAAAGCATGCGATAAATAAACCTGACAAGGTTGACCCCACCTTTCAGTTTATTTAAAGAGTATACGATTGCTTCTGTATGTACTCTTCAGCTGAAAAATTTCAGAAGCTAAGAAACTTATTTAGAAAATTTATTCATGCATATTTTCCTTAAATTCAATAAAATTTTTGATTTATGTCCTAAACCAGTAGGTAGAAATCCGGTGGAATCACTATTTCGCAAACAAAAATTTGTTCTGCTTGGTTGAAGTGCTCTGTATGTACATATGTAAATAAGTATGCTGCTGCAATATATGCCAAACAGGCTGAAGGATACAAAACAATACAATAATTCTTATTGTCCTTGTGTCGATAATTCCACTTTTTTATTTGTTCTGCTTTTTTACGGTATTTTTTTTACTACTTCCTTTGTGTTAGCACGGTGTACTTACATATGTATCTTTTTGTAGATGTATGTATGTAAATATGTATACAAGTACATTTTTTGCAATTGATTTTTTTAGTTAGTGCAATGTAGTCGCAATGTCTTGACTGATTTTATTTTCTGATTTGTATAATGTACTTTTATATCGACTTTTTAATAACATTTCCTATAAATTCTCTTTTTCCGCACTAATTAATAAATCACTTCAAGGAATCATTATCGGTTCGAGTTTAAAAAAATGAATCTAGCCAGTGAGTTAAAAGGAAAAAATTTCCGCAAAATTTCTTTCAAAGTCTCATTTCTTCTCCATGCTTCAGCATGCCGAAAATCCACGCGTGTAGGGAAAGTTTATGATCGCCATTCAACCATTCAACGAGGAGTGGCCAAACATAATTATTTTGCATCCGGCTTAAGAAGCTCCCGACTTTCGGTGTTCAAACCAAGTAACGTCTGGTTAGAAACCGAACAGCCGTTTGGAAGCGAGCTAAGCTTAGAAGGCAGGGCGTTGTGCGCTGGACTTGGACTCAGCACTTTAAACCAAACTCCAATGAAATGTAAAATGAAGCCTAGGATGATAACCCGTTCTTCTGATGACGATCACGGTAAAGTACAAAGGACTTGATGTCCTTGGGAAGACTAGGGCTGACATCACCGCTACTCAAGAAACATGATGGGTGGTGAAAGGCAAAAAACTAGTTGCGCCCTGCGACGTCTACTACAGCTGCCATGTAAAGGGCGTAAAGTCGGTATCGGATTTGCGGTGGGAATAAGGCTCCTTCGCAGAGTACTGTCGCTCATCCCGGCAAGTGAGTTTCTCACCACAGCTCACATTCAAGTGAGACTCTTCAGCAGCTCGTTTATCTGCGTCTACACCTCGACAGAAGAGAAGAAGGACGTGACCAAAGACCCGATTTTTTATGTGTCCTTAGAATGCACTTAGAATGGAATGAGCGTGATCGGCTTCGCTGGGGCCTGATAGCCTGCAGCAGTAGGTTTTAGCATAAGAAGATATATCAAGCTAAATGGCTGTCTCCGGATCTAAAAGCGAGATAAATGGAATGCATGCTTCCAGTGTTTTGGATATTCGTACACTACGAGCGCTGGAGCTAACGGCCTGCCACCTTAACTCTTCTAGTGCTGCGGCAAGGAATTGAAAAATTGCATTCATCAACTCTCATTCAGAATATGGTCAGATGAATGGATGCCCGATGACTGGAATTTTAGTGTGCTTTGCCAATCCACAAGAAAGGCGACCCCGCTATATGTTCCAACTACCGAAGCATCGGGTACAAGGCCTTATCGAGCGTACTATGTGAACGAACTTTTTGCGTCCTATAAATGTGATTTTAGACCTAGTACATAAGCCAAATTTTACAAAATACCTTCGAGAAAATGATCAATCCTCACCATCTATTTGTCGATTGCAAAGCCGCTATCGACAGCACGAAAATAAATTGTATCTATGCCGCGATGTCTGAGTTTGGTATCCCCATGGTACTTATGCGGCTGTGTTCATAAAATGAGCTCCAGCTACGTTAGGAGTTTTCGAGAGAAAGATTCTGTGGAATATTTACAAGTCTTTGCGCTTTGGCGACGGCAAAATTATATTTCCCTTTTCAAGGAGAATATGTTATCTCCCTATAAATATTAAAACCACGATTTCTGTTATTCGTTCACGGGTTAGAATGGTCTGAGACTGAGCTTAGTTGGAGTTATGTCCAGCCAGAGAGTATCCTTGACAAGGAATGAAGGAAATTGGTTCCAAAGATATCCAGAGACTTTAAATACGTTTTTCTGCTCACCATTTTTTTTATCAATGTCTGGATTATCCGTCAGACAGGCAGTGTCGATTCAGGAAGCTAAACCACTTGAGTCCGCTATAAAAGCACTATTATTTATAGGTTTTTGGCCATCCGGTGAAAGCTCCGTATGGGGTTCTCGCTATTCACCAAACGTGTTAACAACAACATGTTTGAAAGAACTTATAAAGTACTTAAATTCGTAAAAAATGCAAGTTTCTCAACTTTATAACTTCAATTCATGTGAAGCTAGTGAAACAATGTATACAACTAAGCAGCTTATGCGAAAGATATCCCAAAAATGCTTTGAGAGTATTTTGCAGTAAACTTTAAGCCAATTATTCCACACACATGCGAATGGTTATAAAAGTCATAAAAGGAAAATTGCAATGGCAAAATGATTCGAATTAGAAATAAAAGCTAGAAAGAAGAGGGCAAATAAAGAAGATTACACACGAAACCCGAAGTCGAATGTCGCAAAAGCAAATGTGTTAATGGCTGCTGAGGGGATATAAAGGCATTAGAAATCACATACCCGAAAGTACCCAAATACGCACAAACGTATATTTGTATGGACACCGAAACGAGCAGACAACTAACCGAGTGAATGACATGTGTGATTGAGTGAGGAAAGTACTGAGGACAAAGTGTAAATTCGCTAGATAGCCCGGCTGTGTAAAATTACAGGGCGATACAGGCAAGCAGACAACTAAGTAAATAAGAAGCGACAAACGTGTGGAGTAAGAGTAAAGCAAGGAATTTAACAAAGAAAATGCGGGTGAAGAAGGGAGTTTGAAATAGACAATAAAAAAAAACTGTACGAAGGAATCAGCAGAAATCGTTGATTGGACGTTATGGAAAATTGTTGTATAATGCGGCAAGAATAAGTAAAAGAATGAAGCAGGCTAAGAAAGTAAAATGAATATTCTAGTAAGAAAAATGTAATAACGATAAAAAGGATGAACGAAATTGAGTTGAAACAATAGAAAAGGCAGCGGGTTGTATGAATGTTAATAGCCGAGGTTTTTCGGACACTGACTGCGACTATAATGAAATTATTACGTGGAAAGATCAAAAAAAAGGGAGTAAAACAATGCCATGAATGTATGTCTGTATATATATGTATGTCTGTATGTGTACTTGTGTGTGACTTACAATGAAGTGTTCTTAGTAGGCGGAAAATTTTCGACATAGAAGTACGGACACCTTAAAAAGCAAACATGTATAAGCTTACTGAAAAAATAATAGAGAGAGCAATAAAATAGAGGAAAGCTTTCCAACAATAACGAAAGAGTTAAGCTTTGCTTAAAAATATACGAAAGAGTAGGCTACTCATAAGCCAGTGTTAATAAAAAACTTAGCGCAACAAGACAAAATGCAAAATCTCCACACAGATTTATTCGCCTTAAGGCGCGAAGACCTGAAGCAGTGTCTGTCTAAAAATACTTCTATCTTGTCGAGGTGGGTAGCTCAACTCAGAGTTGACTTATGGAGTTGACTCCCAACAGTGAATCAGTAACTCAGACTACCCTCTCAAAAAAATGTAACTCGGTATATAAGTTGATGTCCCGCGGCTCACATTTTTCAATTGAATAATGGTGGCTCATTTCTGTATTAAGCATGAAAAAGTCTTGGATTTTGTTCTTGCATTTGCTACACCGAAACGAATTCATAAATTCGCCTTTGCTACACTGAATAACAAAACCAGCTGTTTATTTTTAGGGCGAACTACTTGAAGAAGAAAACTTAAAAATTTGTCTCGTTCAAATTGTTTACATTTTATTTTCACTAAAACACGAATTTTTATAAAATATTAAGTAAATTAATTAGCAAATTTCCGTTAATTTTCGACTCAAATTGCAACCCTGGTATTAAGTTTCAGAATTTGAGTCAAGACATCACATTCAAAAAGAGTCTATACGAATGAGTGTAACATACAAAGAGTCAAATGAGTTAGTTGAATGAGCTGACTCCTTAAAGTGAGTTGGAGTCACTGTGTCAACTCTTGTAAATTTGCTGAGTTACCCACCCTTGCTCTCTTGAAGCTTACCAAAGTTTTGCATACTGAAGTGACGAGGTGTGTGTAGGTACGTGTAAACATACGTATGTATGTAGGACGATAATTATACAGACATATAGTTATTATTATAGTTAGTTCGATCCATTTAACCAAGAATATAAAAACGGTCTTACCTACTAGTAGGCGCTTCCAGTTTTCAGTTATTGTATTTTCTCATGCCATCAATATAGTAAACATTAAGGCATTGTTGAAAGCAGCGGCGAATCCAGAATTTTTATTTGGGAGGGAAGCGGTGGGATTTGCTGAAAATTTCGCAATTTAATACACTTTTAATAGTGAAGTTTCTTTGCAACCTGCTATAATTTTAAATTCGATTTATCTACCACGCTCTGGGAGGATATGCTATATTCACTCTGTCTTAATTTAGAGCTCATTAAAAATTTATGCGCAAATCATGTTGAAATCAAATAATTTCGTCTTGAAAAACCTATCACTAAATTAAGAATAAAATACTAAACTAATTTTACATTCACACTATCTAGATTAGTAATTTGAGGAAAATAAGTCATTTCAAGGCTATATGTGAATATAATATAAATATTATATGGGGCATTCCATTGTGACTGCTGGGACATTTGACTCCAGAATGTGATCAACTCTTAATTATAACTATGTCGTCGGAACTTAAACAATAGTGAAATATACTTTTTAACATAGCTAAATAACTAGATAAAATTCCTTAAAAAAAAAATTCCAAACCATTTCTGAGTTCTTTGTAATTATTTTTTGAATCAATGTGACTGGTGGGACACTGAAAATCCCTCAGTTTTATCTTTGTGCACTCAAAGACCAATTTTAGCCAAACTACTTAATTTTTAACGCAGATTTTTTTTATGTTGTAAAATATATACTATACGCTTTCGTCTTTATTAAAAACTAGGCCGATATAACCTTCATAGACATGTTAAAGATTATTGAAAGTTGTGACTGGTGGGACAGGCCTTTGTGACTGGTGGGACAAGTACAAAATGAGCTAAAATTGAAATCAGATTTTTTGTTGTTTTGAGCTTCATTAATGTAGTTATTTATAAATTTTAACATGCAGCGTTAAATAGAAACCAGTTACTGCAAACAAAAATAATGTAAATAAAAAAAATAAACAATTTAATATCAAAATCTCAATAAACTATATTTATTAAAATCAAAATTAAGGAATTGTCTTTTCCGCAACTAAAATAAGAGAAATCGATCATTATTAATTAAAAACTTCTTTAAAACTATTAATATTTTACAAAAAAAGTTTACATTTTCTGTTTTGAAAACTTCCAGTGCCTGAATCGGTTTTTGCGTTTGTTCTCCATTTATCCTCTCTTGAGATTCTTTATCTTCTCTTGAGATTTCCTCTATCTTCCTCTGTGGCATTCAATCACCAAAAAAAAAAAAATTGCCAAAAATCTCCGAAATTAATTACAAGTTAGGCAAAGCATATTAAAGTTAAGTCACCTGTGACTGCTGGGACATATTTCAAAACAGTTTCGAAACCACTATATGACCATTTTAACTATTCAAAGATGTTAAAATAGTACACCACGCGTTTATTGTTACTTTTAGAAATAACTGAATTCATTAAGTCATATTTGAGGTTAGGAAAACAAAATGGATTTCTTTTTTCGTGACTGGTGGGACATGCGACATGCATCTGTTAAGAAAAGAAATACACAAAAACCTACATAGCTTTACAATTTATTTTTATGTAATAATTTAGTATTTCCTCCGCGCCCGCTTTCTAGAACTGACAAAATAGCCGACAAAAGTGATGCTAACCTAATCAAAATTTATCCCAAAGGTAACTATGTATGAAGAAAAACTTTCCATAGACAAAAATTAAAATTTTTTTTTAATTTTTTAATATTTTTCAACAGATTAATGACATATCGTCATTTAGTTATATCTTACAACAGAAATAGAGATAATTAACGGAATTTTAAAATTTATGTCGTTTTCCTTTTTTACATGGAATGCCCCATATAAAAGAAGAACTAAATCAAGAAAAAGTCGACATGTCACTCCATTTAGGTGCCGCTGTAGAAGAAAATTTATAAAATTACCGCCTCAAGGTATTGCCCTTTACCCAAGGTAGGTTGGATTTTGAAAATGAGCGAAATCGTACTGTATCCACGCCCACTTCCCATATAACGGGTTTTTCGAAAAATGCAAAAACTACGATATTTCAGTAACTACTGAAGCTTATTGACTCAAATTTGATATTTGCAATGACATATAAGCGAATAATAAGAATTCTATACATTTTTGAAAAAAGGGCGTAGCCACGCCCACTATGGATTTACATGTATATCTCGGTAACCGCTTTATCAATTTCTACTAAACTTGGCACAAGCGTTAATCTTGATCCAGCATAGGAAATGGTCGAAAATTTTTGAACAGCTGTGAGTTTTTGTTCACCACTTCTCTGCCTGCCGGATCGTGTACCGGTCGTGCTCATGTTTAATCGCCTGTAGAAAAATCGGCACATCTTCTATTGGCCCCGTTTCCGAAAGACCACTTTCTTTGGCGATTCTGTCAGCCACCTTGTTGGCATAAACTCCAGTGTGCACAGGAACTCATTGAAATTGTGACTCAGTATTTGCGTAGTTATAAATCTGGCTGTATTTTTGAATGCTATATTCTTGGCCAACAGGCCCGCCGGCGAAACATGCACAATGCTGTCTTTGGTGTAGTTATAAATATTTTCTTTTTCATTGCTGTCCCTCAGACCAACTGGCCAAAGAACAGTATCGGCCTGACAATTAGCGCAAAAATACAATGAGAGAAGGGAGCCGATAAGTGCCTGGTGCAGCCGCGCATCTTTTTGGAAGCATAGAATGCCACCGGGGTTTCCTTTGTCGTCTGCTCCAGATTGAGACGCGGCGGCGATTTGCAGTCGAGAATTATTCCGAGGTACTTGGTGGGTCATGGTCTATCTAGCTTAGGTCTTGACCAATTCGAAATCTTAAATTTCCTAGTGATGATTACTGGAAAATACATACAAACACTTGGCGTTCAAATTTTTGCTAGGCATTTGGCCGAGCCTGTCTATTTTCCGACTTAGTGAAGCCTAAAAGTTTTCGCCGGCCTGATAGGTAGATGGGATGTTTCATGCACTTATAAGATACTTTTTCATGGCAGAAGTATAGTCGTAGTCCCATCGGGTGGTGGTGTGTGTGTCTCTAAAACCCCTCAAGTGCATCAGCCGTAATAATCACTTGTACCGTTATGACATCTTGTTTACATGACTCATTTATATGTATGTACATTAGAGTGGTCCAGGAAATGCTTTTTTGAAGTGGAACTTCTTAGGTGGCGGTATCGCAAAAATTGAGAGTGAAATTTTTAAAACTGAAAATGTCACAGTAAGAACGTGTGTTTGTACGTGTGTTAAGCTAGCTATCGTGTTGCTATCACCCGCACGATGGCGCAATCTTTTTTTCTATGATCCTTACTAAGTACTAGTGCTGGTTTTGTGTAGTGAATAAATAACCACCAGGGATGAAACATTAAATTTTCAAATTGTACCCAATTCGCGGAAACATTTTTCCTTAAATATTCCTAAAAAATAAATATGTATGTTCATATGTATATAGTTGAAAAAATCAGAGGATAACCTCTCCCTTCGATAGCATATGAAGTTTTAGACTCACATCAAGCAAAGCTGGCTATAAAAAGACAGAATATTTTCGAACAGTGCGAGACAAAAATGTTTTAGAAAAGGTGAATCACTACGAGTTCTTCGATCTGAAGTTTTAAAAAGAAATATTCTCTGTCTATCTGGCGAAATCAACTACAGATATTTTACTTTGACCACCCTTTTGTATCATTTATATGCCCCTTCACAAATGGACAAGTTACCCACACCAGAAAATGTGCTGAAATTTCAATAAAAATAAGAACAGATTTCTTGAAATGTTCCTAAAATGGTGTGCTTGTACCGAATATACTTTCAAATTAAAGAAAGGTACGATTGCATCAACTTTTCTATCACTGTAGCTAATGGAACAGCTCCCTGCAAAAAGTGGGACTAGATTAAATACTAGTACAGGACTACGCTTCCTTGTAACCAACACTAGTAACCAAAATGGTCCAAATAAGAGGAGAAAAAATGGTTACATTAACATTGCGATGTCATTGGACCTGACCACCTCTGGTCCAATGCTGCATAACATAGGACCACCTACGCAACTACTCCTGTTGGACCATGAACAGAACATAATAAAATTCTGCCTAAACCCAGTATATCAGTATTTCAGTTTTTTTATTAAAATTCATTATTTAAAAAGTTTTTTCTTCAAATTCCTTTTACTAATGTTCAAATTCGCCAACCGAATAAAATTGCCGATGAACCACGAAGAGATTGTGTTCAACGCATATTTGAATTTTTTACGTTTACCGTGGTCCAGGTCAGCATAACAAGTTACTAGTATGCAACTTGAGCCTTTTGTACATACTTTACAACTGGTCCTCAAATTTTTGCAGGGCTGTGTGTGAACACCCAAAAACGTTGGCTCAATTAAAAAGTTAATTGACTCTATTTAATTTCTGTCTGAGCATACTTTAAACTGTCAAACCAAGGGAAGATAGCCAAAGGAGAGTTAGCCTGTTCCCGTATTCCAACATTTGGTCATAAATAGTGAATAAATACTGAAGCTATTATATATGTGTATGCGGAAGCGACTTCGCGATATTTCTGACTAAACCCTGGGTAACGACGCAATTTTCCATGCTTTGATATATTGCGCTAACACAATATTTGTTTACATTGCGTGGGATTGGTCCAATAAAAAGTTCTTCATTGTTAAGTTGTGGTCAAATAAAAGCAAAATACAATACTGCAAAATAATAATAATAATTATATTTACATATGCAAATTTTAGTATTATACATTTTTTTTAAGATTCTCATTTATTCTTGATTTTTTCGAATTTTTAAGAAGTTTCACTTCTATCACGTGTACGGTGCTACACGCGTGTTTTTTTTATTATTATTCTGTGCTCACGCAAACGTGTGTTCCTTTTGCTAAAAAAAAGTACATAACTTGATTTAAAAGAAAATAATAAAATTTGGAGGTCGCTCAAGTCCATTTTATTTTGCTTAAAATTACTCGTCCTTCAATCCGTGCGCACGCGAAATTCCTCTGAAAATTTCAGTTTTGTAAGATCTTATAATATGTTTTCGAGGCCGCTGAATATACTAGTAGAGTTATTTTTTCGATCCGGCTTTTACCTTTTTAAATAATACCAATAAATAACAAAAAAACAAGGAAAAAACCCGAAACTGCACTTTAAAATTTGATTATTTCTTAGAAAAAAATTTTCATATTTTACAGCCACGCATCTAAATTCAGGTTCAATAATTTGCTGATAGCTCGAGAAGTAATAAAGGTTAAATCCTCTGCTATAACTCATTTTGTCCGCTAAGGTTATGGCTATACACATCATCATTGACATAAAATCAAGTAAATTTTTTCTAAGAAATAATCAACTTTTAAAGTGCAATTTCGGGTTTTTTCTATTTTTTTTTTATTATTTATTCGTATTCTCTAAAAAGGTAAGAGCCGAATCGAAAAAATACCTCTCCTAGTATGTTCAGCAGCCTCGAAAGCATATTATAAGATCTTACAAAACTTAAATTTTCAGAGGAATTTCGCGTGCGTACGGATTGAAGGGCCAGTAATTTTAAGCAAAATAAAAATGGACTTGAGCAACCTCTAAATCCTATTTTTTTTTAAAACCAAGTCACGTACTTTAATTTTTTAGCAAAAGGAACAGAAATTTGCGTGAGCACTGAATAATATCAAATATAGTTTAAAAAAACTAAAAAACACGCTTTTATAATAGGATAAACTAAAAAGTAGAAAATAATTTTAATGTATAAATTAATAAACAATAAATAGTATTAGTAGTGGGGTGCTATATATTTCCCTTCTTTAAAAGCGCCCCACACTTTTTTCCACAATAATACTATTTATTGTTTATTAATTTATACATTAAAATTATTTTCTACTTTTTAATTTATCCTATTATAAAAGCGTGTTTTTTAGT
>JAPVRG010236103.1:5481-16520 GCA_029783565.1 Rhagoletis cerasi
AAATTTTAAAATCTTGAAATAATGATTAAATATCAATTTTTTTGATAGAACTTATAATGATTAGGGTCCCTGTTAAATACCATTTACCGTATTTCGAAACGCGATTTGCTCTGTGTCTCTAAAATTAAAGATCTTAGGGTTATCTTCGATACCAAATTTTCTCTTAGTAGTCATATTAACTGTATTACCTCTAAGTCCTACTCTGTACTTGGCTTCATTAGACATAACTCTACTAAGTTTACTGACCCGTATACTATGAAATTACTTTATACATCATGTGTTCGTTCTGATTTAGAATACGCGGTTGTTTTTTGGATACCTATTTAGTAATCAGCCTTAGAGTAATAGAATCGAACGTGTGCAAAAAGTAGTTTTGAAGCTTGGCCTATGCTCCCTGAGATTTCAGACCCCGATTCCATCGTACGAATTACGCTTAACGCTAATAAATTTAAAAACTTTATCTTTATTTTTACACACGGAATCAAAAAAATACCTGAGTCTTTCCATTACCCACTTGTAGCAAAACTATCGACGTTCTTCCAAAATAGACTCCAGGTATCAATTTGTCATTTGGACTAAATAACTCCATGTGCCAAAAAGGTGCTCACAAGTGTAACACTACTGAACGATCTCATGACTTTATACCGCGGTGATTGTTCAGCAAGAAAAGGCTAGAGCTTTAGAATTATAGCGTTGGGAACGGACATTAAAAAAGATAGGACCTATTTTCTAAGCCTATACACAAAAAAGTGAGTGCATCAAATCACGGCGAGACAAACTTTTTCCCCAAACAACTTTTCGATATACCACGGATGCTAGCGAAAATTTTTATACCGCTGCAGTCATGACAGTTTGCTTCTTTACCCGGTGAGCTTTGCGGTTAAGTATCAGAGAATTGCAACGCTTGCAGAAGACCCTCCATGTCGTGAAGATGTGCGTAAAATTATGACTATATCAATGCAAGCTTGGGAAACCGTTTCCAGTCTAATAGCAATAGAAATACATAAAGAGCTAAGGTATGATCGAACGAGCCAAAGCAGTCGCAGAACAAGGAAAATATTGTAGCAACGATGGGATTTGCTCTCAAAATAGACAACAACGGCACAGCCAAGTAGGTGCAAGTTTAAACGCAATGCATCTGGTCAGGTATTGACGTAAAGTTTCGTGCTCAAATAACTTGCCGATTTCACTACACTAGAATAATATACGGTAGGAGGTCTAAGTAGTTGGATTAAAATATCGCACTGACGGTGCTGTCTTTAAGCTTTCAATGTTTCCTCCTCAAAAACGACAAGAGACATTAGTATTTGTTCTAACAGCTCGGCTGCATTTAGGACCTTAAAAATATTGTTGCTGCGGTTGAAATCAGTAAAGGAATGATTGATCAACTGACCAAAAGAGCATTCTTTAGGACTTTTGTTCCAGAAAGAGAGCTGAATGGACCTTAGGAAAATACATACATATGTATGTACTGCTTGTCTAAATATAGAGTGGAAAAGAAAAGAAAGTGACGATAAAAAGCTTAGATGGGATGCACAATAACCGTATTCATCAAAAAAAGTTAGTACGATCCCATTTTTTGTACGCCTTTAATGATGAATCTATTCTCTAACGTATATATTTTCTTGCTTGCAGAGACAGTAAGTTAATATTATTTTAAGATTTTAAAACCAAAAAGACGTACTGAAAAAATTGTCGTACCACTTATTCGAAGGAAGAACACGATTTCCTCATGCCTTTTAAGCGTTAGACTTTTAACATTTTTTCCAAAAAAAATAGCCCGTATTTTTATACCTTTCATGAACATGAAATGGTATATTAACTTTGGTCCGAGCCTAAAAAATTGTAAGTACCAGAAGGAGCAGAGACCCATCAATAAGTATGCCGATATAATCAGGTTGACGAGTTGAGTTCATTAAGCCATGTCCGTCTGTCCGTCTGTCTGTCCGTCTGTCTTTTGAGTTTTTGAGATATCTCGATGAAATTTGGTATCGAGATGTATTTTTGTATTATATTAGACATTTGTCGGAGCTGGTAGGATCGGGCCACTATAGCATATATCTCCCATACAACCGATCGTTCAGATAAGAGGTTTATGGCCATTTCTCCCTCAGTTTGGAAGATTAAACCATGAAGCTTGGTGGGATATTTGCTAATAGATCATGGAATATTTGTTCAAAAAATCACTAAGATCGCAGCTATATATATTACTAGCATACCCAACAGACGCAAGCCAGGAAGCAAATTAAAATCAGTTTTTCAGTAGTTACTATTTACATTGATTTGCGCGTGTTCATGAAAGGCATAAAGCCTTCGGCACAGCCGAAGACAGCCTCTCCTTACTTGTTTTACTTATATTTTTTTAGTAACTGTTTTATATTTGTTTGAAATACATAAAAGGTTTTATGGGATCTTTTGGAATCATTTCCGACGCCTCGTTTTTTCAGGACTCTTCAGTATCTTTCGTAGTAATTTGTGCTTTATGCGAGAATTTTTTGAGAATTTCCAAGTTAAATGATGCATGTAAATCTTAACTTAACATGAAATTTGTGAAAGGTAGGTAGTTTTCATTATCCTTGCTTTTCGGCCAGCATCCACAGCATCCTTTAGCCACATTCAGCCTCTGTCGGAATGTTGCTTTGAAACACTTTGCAACAATTGGTTAGAGCGAACATGCAGCAGCGAACCTGCATCAGTAGCATCGGCAAACATGTTGTAGCCAGCGAACCACATAATGAAGATAGCAAATGACGTTCACTCAAGTGTGTGTATGTACATATGTAATAATGTTGTTAAGAATTGTTGAAATCACTTTAGGTGAAACAGACACGATATTTGGAAGGTGCGATATAACAACTTTGAGCAACATTGTTGCATGTGTAAAACAAATGTTGTATGTCATGGCATACATACATTGATATATACATATGTATGTCAGAAAGGTAATTGTGCACTTGTACAAAAGTGTGTATGTATGGATGTGTCTAGTCGCTTAGCGAAGATCCTAATACAAAAAATTAAATTATTTTTGCTAATAATTCTTAGGCACCTGTATGTATGGATTGATGTACATATGTGTGTCGCTGCACGTCAGCTACTACTTCGTGAACTCTGATCTGCCCAATCACAGGTGGATTGCTTGAAAAGCAGAATATAATGGCACGCAAATTGGCAGCTACGATAGCAAACAAAAATAAAATAATAGCATCGAGTTACCTCCCCATTTTGACAGGCCGCTAAGATATGGCAACAAAAGCTTTGCTGCTGTGGGATATGGAAGTGGCATGTTGTCTTTGCGTCAGTCACAGCGGAGGCTCGTCATGATCAACATGCCCCACAAATAATACATATGTATGTAAATATGTACATACAAAGTTGCCAAGCAGAGCCTCCAGCTGTCAATGCATTTCAATGCCGTGGCGGGCTGACTTGGCGTGCCGTTTGGAGCGCATCATCGGCGCAATCGTCGCCAGTAGCGATAGCAGTGGCAATAAAAACCGAAATTTGCTGCAAGCAACAACAAAAGCAACAGTTGTGTGTGTGTACATATGCACATACTTATTTTTACGAATAAAGTTGTTAGTTGTCTACTTTGTTAGCAGCACAAATTTTATGGGCAATTTCATTAATACTATTTACCAAAAATATTAGCAATTTTTATTTGACTTATTAGTCGCCGGTCCTAACCGTTAATGTGTGGGTTATTTGGCATACCGTATAAGTACATATACATATGTAAGCGGTTGTATGTACTATATTTTAAGCTGCTTAAGTAGCTTAATGACAAATTGGCTCACAAAGCGCCGGTCAGCGACAATGCCTGCAGATGGTCGGCCATAAATGTTTATGGTTATTTCTAGTACTGATTGACTTTTCGGGGGTGCTCGCACCAAATACGCGATATCTTCTTTGGCGCGTGTAATGAAATTTCAGCTAGTTTTATGAGCATCGTCGTCGCTCATCGACTACCAGTTTTTTAGCTGCTCACCAATTTTGAGCTTAATCGGATGATTGTCGCTTTTTCATAGATTTTTATTTTTAGCTGTATGGTTGCTTTTGTTATTGTTATCGTCTTCTTCTTTTAAATATTTACATAATCGCCCATGTTTTTGTTTTGGCCGACAAATTTACGAGCTTAATTGGCTACGACTTTCTTTTGTTCATCTATTGTTATTTTTTTATTCATTACATCGCTTATGCTTTTTTTTATGGTTTGTACTGATTTTGTACACAATGAATGAGTGGCCCCAGTGTGGGAAGTGCATATGTATATATGTAGATCTTTGTGAGACCTTAACCAATTTGTGGTTTTGTTTTATCTCTGGGACCGTAACGGTTATGAACTTTGTAATGAAAATCATAATTTAACCGTTAAAATTGCATTCCTATTTTTTCGATCAAATTTAATCGTTATTGTTTGATTTTTATTTTTTCGATCAAAAAAGGCTCGTTCATTTTGATTTTTATTTTTTCGATCATAAAAGATTTAAATCGTTCATAAAAAAGCAGTCTCCTTTATAACGGTTAAAATGATCAAACAATAACGATTATTTTTTTGATCGAAAAATAAAAATCATGATATTTAACGCTTACTTTCGGTCCCTGTTTTATGTTTTGCAACCTGACTGAATGGGCAAACTCCTTAAAAATATTTCAAACATCGAAATATCTGCCTTCAACGGCTACCTATGGGCATCTTTGAATAGTAAAATTTTTCTGAGCTTTTGAGAAAAAAGGAAAAATAACCGAATTTTAATAATTAGAAAAGAAACGACTGAGCGCTCTTATTAGTGCTAAGGTATCTGCTTTCAAAATTTAAAATATCTTCTGTCTTATGGGGCACTGGCTATGACCAAAAATTGAACTAGCCAAAATATTCGAAGAGAGCTCATTTTAAAGGTGAATAACTCAGTGAGAGGGCAGGACCAGAATGAATTTATTCAAATAAAAATGCTTGGGCAGGCGCTCTGGCCAATGGTAACCATCAGTTGCCACCTCTGCATGGTTATAAGGCATGCAGAGTCCCTACGGTTTATAGCGCTGTGGCATTGCCGCTTAAAAAACTGCGAAAGAGTTTTTTGGGGGGTACACCAAGCGGGATTGTGGAGCAACGGTTATTTACTCATTTTAAAAAGTGGGTACGCGGCTGTGGCCAATGGTATGCTGGAGGTCATACAGAGCCCCAAGAGTATTGATGCGTCAAGCTAGCTGAGCATGATTTGGGATGACATCAATTAACTACTTTAGTAGGTGTTGCTATGCGGCATTTGAGAAGTGCATGTGCATAAATAATTTCTTCTATGGAATTTTTTCATATGCAGCTTTGCACATATTTGTGTATGTGTGCTTTATATCTGGATTCGTACCAGTTGATTTGGGGTAAAGCATACCTTTAGGCACTAGGTGTTATTAGTCGCCTAAACAAAAGGTTATGCTGTATGGAATCATAGTTAGTTAGTTAGTCAGTTAGTGCTTGGGTACAACTGAACAAGAAATTCTACCAAGAAAGCTACCTTCGGTTTCCCTAACTAATAATTAAGGGGCCTTGATACGCGAATTACAAAGGGTTCGACTGGAATGGATCCTTGTCTGGCCAAAGCCGTACAGTAACAGTGGATTAATTTTGAAGTCACATCGTCTTCAAGGCAGAACCGGCAGTCCGACTCTGTGATCACACCTATTCGGTACATGTGAAACTGCAATCGGTTTTGACCAGTCAGGTACCCAGAAAGTAGCCGGATGTCATAGTATCAAAAATAATATACTTTCTGTGGATAGGGTAACCCCACTGCTCCCCAGTACTTACTGCGTCCAGTAAGTATCCCCTCAGTAATTATGGCTCTCGAAGAGGAAAAATTGAGATCACAGAATGGTTCAGGCCCCAAAAGGGCAGTTAGCGATCCTTGTCATACAAACTCGTCGGCGACCTCATTGCCTTCTGCCTGATATCCAGCACAGTGTTACCGCATTCTCTAACCAGCTTAGATTTCATCATTTTGTTTGAAAGGGCCCGGATTACTGCTTGGCTAACCGAAAGATAACTAGAAAGGCGCCCTTCAAACACTTTTCAAGGTTTAATTCTGCACAGTTTCACATTGCTCGTATTTCAGCTCGAAACACCGTGGTCCATTTGCCCATGGGAATTGCAAGTTTGGTGCCGATTCAAAAATACCTGCACCTGCTCTGTCCTCCGTCCTTGAACCGTCTGTGTACCAGTGCACGTATAAAAGGCAGGAAATACATTTTCCCAAACTTTGCGATCGGGGATTTTCACCTGAATCATATGGTAGAGCCACTTTATCAGCCTTCAGCTCAATCCCCATGCTCTTCCAAAAAGTCATCTGCAGGTCTTCTGGGGCTTTAGCAACAGTTTTCTCAAGATGGAAGTTTTAGTTAGGACTCTTATTCAGCGCAATCCTTAGATATTTGACCTCATCGGAGTATTAAGCACTGTTCCTCCAATAGTGATCGAACCAAGGTTTGGTTTATACCTTATTGTAAGCGGTACAATAACAGCCTTCTGAGGACTTATGCATCGACCCTCATTATCACACCAGTTTGAGACCAAACGAAGAGCACTTGTAGCACCCGAGACAGTACTGCCGTATTTTCCCGTAACTACATACAATTACAAAGTCATCCGCGTAACCCACAGGATCGTAGAGACACTCATTTGGTCTGATTGACAAAATCAATGGGGCAGCCTCTCATAGCTCTAATCTTCACTTGAATGTTACTCACAGGCGATGTAATTTCACGCTCACGAAGCTTAGCGTCGATCCAACCAACAGCAGTAGATTCTAAGCCTTTTTGGGCAATGCGCTCGAGATATACTCATAGGCAGTATTATCGAAAGCTCCCTCGATGTCCAGGAAGGTACATAAAGCGATGTGCTTGACCTTGAAGGCGCTTTAGATCTTAGTAGCGCGATACTGCAATGCCGAGTGCGTTGATTTTCGCTTGTAAAAAGTAAATTGTGTTTGATGTAAGGTAGTGGAAGCGCTCAGTTTCTCCCTAATATGGAGGTCTAACAGTCTATCTAAAGTTTTGAGAGTGAAGGAAGTTGGGCTAATAGGTCTGTATGATTTAGCTAAGTCAAAGGGCCTTCCTCCATGCATGCGATATGTATTTCCAGCAATCCCTAGCCCTAAATACATAGATCAGGAGATCAATCATGTCCGCGATACTTTTTTGTAGTGATGCTGGGAAAAATCCATCACCACCCGCTGCTTTAAAGGGTTCGAAAGACTCTAGTTTTGCATAATCTGGGAACTTTAAGGGGTAATGCTGAGATGGTTCCACCTCATCATGAGGATCCGGTGCGATATTGAGTCTCACCGTGTAAAGCCCAATCGGACAGTGAACTGTCAATTCGCCCACCAGAAATAAGAGCTGCGGTTTGTGAGCCTAAGAAGATGCCTAAGCCGCCTCTGGTCCACCATTGGTCCACCATTGGCCAGACAGACACTCAAAGATCAGAAATGTTATCCGAACTTCGCAGGGCAAACTTTTTTTTTGCTATTAGCTACATATATAAAACCGTGCGACAAAAATCAAAAAATTTCAAAACACACGTAACAATCAATATACTCACAAAACTAGTAGCCAAATATAGTAAAACTGCGTTTTTAGTTTTTCTTTCTGAAGTCAGCATTTTTTATAAAATGACTTTGAAATTTCAAGGATGTAATTAATTCAAAACATTATTCAAAAATTTCAGTGCAATGTAGAGTAATAATATGGGTGCCAAATGAAAGACACAATTCTCTAGAATTAAAAAAAATTAAGTCTGTTTGGCTCGAAAGAACGAATAGGTATTGAAAATTTCCTCTTAATTGTTTTGAGCTAATAAAGTTAGCAGGACGAAACTCGAGGACGTGGTGGTGTATATATCAGTCTTTAACAATTAAGTTTTTAAAATAAAAATATTTAAAATTTTCAAAGATATTCAAGGGTAAAATTTTAAAAGGACATGCTCAACACCTATTCGTCCCTTTGCACCAAAAATTGAATCTTCGACAATTCTATGGAATTTTTTCTTTTATTTGATACCCATATTGCTACTCTACATTCCACTGAATTTTTTAAATAATTTTTTGAAGTTATTATGTTTTTCAAATTTCAAAGTTCTTTAAAAAAATCCTGACGTCAGAGAGAAAAACTAAAAACGCAGTTTTACTATATTGGGGCCATGGTCTCGCAAATATACTGATTTTTTAGTGTGTGAGCATTGATTGCGAAATGGGAGCCTAAACAATTCAGCTACGCCGGTATTTAAAATATAAACTTGACTGCTCATCTAAAAAACTGCTTACCATCAAACAACGTTAAGATGCAAGTATACATATCTATATATGTATAAATTTAACAACGTTCAGTAACGCGTTGGGTATAAAAAATGTTTCCTTTTTTTTCTTTCCCTGCATATTTTTTCTTTACTTTTGTTTTGGCCAGTGTAAAATTCAAATGAGTTAACCGTTTCTTATGCAAATGTTCTTTTCGACTTTTGACTGCTTCTTCCTCAACAGCAACACAAATTGTATAGGTGAACGATATAGGCCAAGATTAAGAAAATTATCATATTTTTTTATAACTTAATAAAGACTAGGGTGCCAGTGTTTATAAAAAGAGAGCAAAGAATAGGCGAACAGCTTGTAAGAGTTGTGTAGCAGCTGCGCACAAATTTAAATTAAAACATTTTTTTCTGTTTTTAGAGTTTTTCTTTTTTTTTATTGTCGTACGTCTGTATGTATTTAGTATGTGGGTCAAAGTAATCAATGAATCGGCAGCTGCTGGTACGCTACGCCAACATACAAAGTATTGCATAGTTTGTAATTTAAATAATTCTTCTTTTATTTTAACAACATTTCCAATCTACTATTTAGCCAACTAGCTAGCTAGTTATAATGTATGCAAAAACAAGAACAAAAATAAAACCACAACACGCGCCATGCTGAAGAATTGCTCATCTTATTATCTTAAAAGTATCAGCTATAATTCAACGTCTTAAATTGCACAAACGCTCAATCATAGGCACACAAATGCGCATGTACATACATACATACATATATAGATGAGGTTTCGCACACTCACCTGCACACATGCGCACACTCGTTCTTGTTGGTTGTGGTTGGCTGCTTGTCTTGAAGTTACTTAAAATAATTAGCCAATAATGTTGAAAACGTTTTTCGTGTTTGCTGCTATTTGCTGTTGCACTGTCTAGCAACTTGACTACTCTTCGCAGATGCTGCTAGTACCTACTGTATTTTTTTCTTTTTGTATTGTTTTGTTGTTGTTGCAGTTGCTCATTTGCATATCACATTAGAAACAATTTTGCGGCTAATCACCGCCAACACTGGCCTAAGCTAGCGTAAGCATCTCAAATAGCCAAATGACACTCGCTTTGCAGTACCCATGCACATATCCATATATAAGTACATACTATATACATACATATATACATGCGAATGTAAATTCATGCTCAGCAGTACTCGTATTTACAATGTAGTGTAGTGTCACACAGTAATATGTCCGATTTATATCTACATAAATCTAAATGAATGAATACCTTTGGTGAGATTGCATGTGTTGACAGTTTGTTAGCTACGGTTGTAACAGTAAATATATGCATCAACAAAAACAAGAAGAACGTCCGAAGAATATATTTTAAGGCTATTTCTAGCTAAATACAAAAACAATAAAAATACCTATGTAAATATGTATATACTAACCCCCTTATTCATAAAAAATAAAATAGGTTTAAAGAGCTTTATTAAGTGACATTTTCATACATTTTTCAATTTATAAACCTTTTTTAAAGCTATTTTATTTTTTATGAATAAGGGGGTAAATTTATATGTATCAGAGTACACCAACCGGCATTGTGTGCAATTTTATTCTCTTCTACTTTGATTTGGTTTTCGTGCGAAACAGTCACTTTCGGGGCTCAACCAACCCAAAAAGCCCAAGCTGTAGGTATCGTTTGATAGGGGTTTCGAATACTTACATTCACTAGATAAGTGTGGGGGTTTGCCACATCCATTTTAATTATATTCTATAATTTTTCTGCTTAAATCTATAGTAAAAAATTGTGCAAAGTTACATATACTCACCACACCCAAACTCACCTCACCTTAATTTATCTCACCTGAACTCCCCAAATCCAAAGTCACCTGAATTCGACACACCTGAACTCACCACATCTGAACTCAATACAGCCAAAGTCACCACACCTGAATTTACCACATCTGAACTCATCACACCCATACTCTTTTCTTAGAAAAATAAATGGTAAAGCCTTCTTTTGTCTGAAGATCAGCGAAATAATCAAGAGAACAATAAAATTTTTGTTGAGAAAAGGTAATTTTTAGAACAACCCTGTCACAATAGTTGTTCGACTACTTATGTGATCTAGATTTTCGGGTTAATTTCTAATATAACAACTTAATCGTTCTTCCGAACACTAAACTTTTACTAAGAGATTTGGCGTCTTACCCTACCAGTGTGCCTTGTGACCCTTGGCGAACAATGCGCTTTCACTTAAATTAAAAGGTTAGTAAAAAAATAATATTTTACAGGCTTGTAGTTAACATCATATAAGCAACGACATCTTTTCACTATTAGTAAAGGTTTAAAGGAAAAAAACTTCAACCCACCTTAACCTACAGATAGTAAAATTTAGCGAACAATTTTTTCGCATAACACTTTAAGGGTAATTTTGACCCTAATTTCAGAGGTGTCCCATGTAACTTCATTAAAAGTGGAGGGTTAAATGTTCTATAAAAAGTTCGAGCAAGAAATTTTACTAGCAGTCATTAAAGGTGAATTCATCATCCAATAAAACTTGAGAGTAGGAACCGAAGATAACAGTTATTGATAAAAACTGGCATTGATAAATTCACTATAAAGGAAATGTTCTGCAGCTAATTGTAATATACCAATAGATTTCTTTTTGTAATGAGAATCAAATTTGACAAAACATTTTTTTTTTTGTAATTTTTATGCAAAATTCAAAAAAATAATAGTTATTTTTGATTTTT